>JAYMFX010231901.1:3352-15054 GCA_036784945.1 Monocelis spectator | reverse complement strand
TAAATAATTCTTTTCAGGATAGATATAGATATAGTCAAACTTTTATCACAAGGTGGTAAAATCCCAAAATCCCGCTCCAACTTCGCAGTTGTAGTTGTTGTTGTTGTTGTTGTTATTCATTGGGCCTTTCTCTTGAACCAATAGGCCAACCCCTCGAACGGCTTCCTCTCTCATAGCCCACCCGGCCGGGCATTTCATCATGTGCTCCACTGTCTCTTCGTCCTCTTCGCATCTTCTGCATTTCCCATTTCGCTCTTCCCTATTCTCTTCGCATAGCTCTTCAGCTCCAGCGTGTGCCCACTTCGGAATCTACTGTAGCTCACTCTATCGAACCTCTTCCACTCTATTTCCTTCATACTCTTTATCCCCTCTTCGTACACCTTTCTGCTTCTCTCGTGCCTCCAGACCCTTTCCTTTCCCTTTCTTGTACCCTCCTCTTAAACCCTTCGAGTAGGCAACCTTCAACACTCTGGTCCATCTCCCTCGCCACATCTGCCTCCTTGTCCACCTCTTCATTACCCTCTACCCCACTATGGCTCGGTACCCACGTAATCGTCAGCTCTCTCTCTCTCTCATACGGATCAATCCTTCGTTGATTTCCTCCAGCAACACATTATTTATGGCCTTTATACTGGCTGACTGTCCGTTACTATTCGGGCTTTCCTCCACCTCCCATTGTTGTTCAACCATCCTATGGCCAATTCACAGTTGTAGTTTTGATAAGCGAAGACTATATTCAAAACATAATGCATTCACAAGTCACAAGATAAGAATACTTTATTAGTTGTAAGGCAATAAAAAAATAATTTATAATACGAAGAATTATTTACAAATAAAGTTTACATGGAAACACAAATTTCGTAATTTCTCGAAAGAATTATTATACTGTAGCAACCGATAATATAGCATTGAAAGTGGAAGAATTACCAAACATAATGTTAGGCACGAGAAAGCGATTGTTGTTTAGCATGGCATTGGCATCAATACTGTCTGCCTGGTCAGTATAACGTAATGAATTCTGATTGGATGATACCGTGACAGTTTTATTGGAAATCTGCTGGCCGCTGTCAGCTTGGGCATTGTTTGTGGTCGATAAGACAGTTGTGAAATCAGAAGAAAGACTCGTTATGCTATTTAAGGCGATGTTGACCGCACTCGACTGACCGGGATTGTTGGATGCTTTCATGGGAATATTCTCCTCTGCACCGACCTCAATCAAGGGTTGAAGTGTGCGGTGAGTGTTCATTGCGTGGTTGAGTCGAGCTGTTTGTTGACGCTTCAACCGACGGTGAGCTCTCGCACATTCCAGATGCTTCCTGCGTTCCTCCTTCGTCCAATAACGGCCCAATTTCACTTCACTCACGGTGTCTTCATCAGTAGTCAATCCACAACGAATTTCTGATAATTGTTTTGCTCTTTCTTTTAAAATTCGATTTCTAAAATTATTGAAAAACGGATTAAAGAAGAGATCCTTGTTAAACAAAAGATCTTCAAATTTCACTTTCAATCTTATATAAGTAAAGTCTCAATTGATTAGATAAAAATAGGTATTTATTACCTAATTGGTCTCTTGGTGATATAGCGACTGCCATCCGCTCGTCTTTTTACCACCCATTCCATTTTGCAATTCTCAAATTTTGAGCCAGAAGTATTATTGATTTCAGATGCTTGATCACCTGACTTCGAATTATCTGTATTGATGGTGCTGCAATTTTTCGGGTGAATTTTTAAATTTAAATGCTTCTGAAACAGTCTCTGTTGCAATCGAATTGTGTACTCTAGGTTGAATGGTGTGGTGTACATCACCTCCTGAATGTGCTCATCTTCATCCTCCGTCTCAGACTCGGAGTCGACTGCTCCTTCACAAGTCTTGCCTTTCTGAACTAAGTTATCGTTGAATATAGACGCTGAAGCATAATACTGAGCTGCTAGAGCATCATCTTCCATAAAATTGATAAAATTGGAATTATTATTGGAGGGAATGTCAAAAGGCGTATCGTATAGATTGTACTCGTGGAGAAGGGAAACCTCCGATTCGAATAGTGAACCAGACATTGTATTGGACGATATGGAATTTTGAAGTCCATTGTTCAAGCGTGCGAAATCAATGGTGCCTGGAGCGAGAGAGTTCTCCAGACGAGTCCCCATGCGAGGCACCTAAATATGATGATAATTGAGGTCAGGTTATTGGAATAAGAACAGAACATATTGTGGCTCATAACTATATGAAAAAGTTTTCCTTTTGTTTAAATCCTACTTTATTCACTTACATAAAGTGTATTCAAATTCAAAAGTTTTAAAAGAAAAAAAGGAAAGTCTTGGCTCTTATATATAATTATCCTTATATGAAATACAGAACGACCTACTTGTCTTTGTGGTGTACCATGATGACTTTGAGAACGAAGGGGTAGTCCTCTAGTCTCTGCCAATTCTTGGTTGACATTTAAGGAATTGCTTTGAAGCCAAGCGCCGACCCCCAGATGCTTCTTGAATAATTCGTCGCATTGCAGTTTAATCTGGTTCATTTCCATATTGAGTTGGGCCAACTCTTCTTCCAGGCTGCTTGAATGGGGCATAGTCGCTTCCTTTGGTGGAGTAGACTGGCCGTGGCTCTGATGAGTGGGAGAGCCCAGTTTGACCTGAAAATGCGGGATGATTGAAATGATATTCATTCATCATAGACTCTATAATGTTCATTCATATTTGCAGTATGGTGAGCTGGGGCATACAGAGCGACTCATACAAATATTCTCAAGTTTCTTTATTAAGGACGAATTAGAAAATCATTTGCGAAGATTATGATGAATTGATCTTTTATGTTCTAAATACATATTCATTGACCATGGTCATGAATTTCTCTCGTAAATTACAGACGAGAGTTAGCAGCTTGGCCTAAACTTCCAAATAAATATCTGTGTACTTTTTGCAAGTATTCGTCTATGGTTCGTTGCTATTGGTACCGGATATCATGTTTTGAACAAAGAAGCCGACGCCGAAAGCGGACTGGTTCTGATATCTATGGTTTTGAGTCACTCTAAGGTTTTAACAATCGACAATACAGTGTTATACTACAATATCTCGAGACCAATGAATATTTTTACCATGATTTTTCCATAGATCTCGAAGGCGCAGCCTGAGGGACAAATCAGGTCATGGTCAAAATATTTATTGATCCCTGGGCATAAACAGTATATTGATTCATGTCTTAAGATTACAATTTTCTATGGATTCACAATTTTTTTATATTTTCCATAGCATTTTCTATAAATTCCTGATGATTTGTAATTAATTTTTCTATACATAAATATATATATATATATATAGACAGACAAATTGACATATCATAATAATAGTTAGTAATCCTTTCATTTTTGCAAACATATCTCCTCTATACACAGAGTATCAAGGTATCAAGGGGGATTAAGATCAGGGAGAATGTTATAGGTATAGGTAATTGTATCAACAGTGCGGCTCATATAGCAATAATTCTAGAACATTCTAACTCATCTTTATGATATAAACAAAAATGTCACTGAAGCATAATAAGCTAAATGTATATGGGAATCGCTTGGATAATCCGTATAGAGGCTCACTTTAATATGAATGAAACATTTCAGAAATAGAACTTCCGTTTTAAATTTTTTTAGCGTGCCTTTACCTACATATCGAAAACTATAGGTATACCCTAACCCTAACAAACTATAATATAAAAGTCGCATCAATCTATCAGAATTGAACAATCAGTCTTTGAAGTCATGAGGATGGAGCGCTGAACTGCACGCCCCAGTGACGAAGTGAATGCAAAATATGGAGCCGATCTCTCGAAGTAATGCAATGAAGCTAATCTACCAGCCAACAATTGGGCACACTCAGACAATTAGCGCGGATAATTCCCCGTCTAGTCAATTTAAAAATGAATGGAAATGAGTATAGATAGGGTATATGGGTATATGAGTATAGACCACTGCTGACTAAATATTTATTTTTTAGGTAAATTGTTTTTTATTAGTAGAGAAATTGTCTAACGTAGTATTTGAATAGGACCGGATCATTTCCACTTGATTGTCACAACATGGATTCATGCCAGAGATAAAACTACCTCCAAAAAATAATTTTTTCCATCAGAGTGCTCCTCCGAAGGCTTTTATCAGAGACATTCTCAATGACTTTATAATAGTAAAGTGGATATTTTAAATCTCGTTAATTTCTTCATAATCAGGACTTGCAAAAAAAATAATCAGACCAAATGATATCAATTGATGCATAAACAATGATAATCTCTTTGCCACAAAGACTATATAACAGAATAATCATTTAGCAACTTTCAGAGGAGAAAGTTGTTAAATGATGCAATATAATAGAGTTTATAGCTAAAAGTTCAACAGTCCGGTTTCGATAAATAACTTCGTCAGTGATGAATAAATTAAAATTGATAATTGAATAACAATTTTAAATTATCAAAAAGTAAAACATAAAAATTTATGTATAGACATCAATTTTAACACAGTGACTTTTTAAAACTTTTTAGACTTTGGGTGAATAAACAGAAGAAGAATCTAATCCTGGATATATGTAGAATTTATTAAGACGAAGAATCCAAGAATGAACATGCTCATACCCATAGAGATCGAACTTTCTTTTCGTCTTCTCTGTCAAGAGAAGAAAATGAATTGTCCGATCTCTGTGCTCATACCATATCTATGGCTCATACCTAATGAATATTCAATACGCTTGAAAACTCCCATAGACTTTGTTTAGAACACCCTTAGAAATTCCCCATACCGGTAATTGGGGGTAATTGTAGGGTTGTTAAGGGTGTGTTTATTTCCATAGAATTTGCACCGGAATTTGCAAGCGTATTATCGTTATTAATTTATTCTTATAGTATACTAAAATCTAAAAAATGATCTGTGCTAAAATTTGTAAAAATCACCTGGCTAGTCGGAACATCACGACTTTCAGAGAAGGAAATATTTTTTCTCGGGGACGCGCTTTGAGAATTTGACAGTTGACCAACACACTTCTCGGATTTACCGAACCGAAATTTGTTCACCAAATTCATTTTCATAGATTTCTAATAAAGAAGAAAATGAAATAAAATTTATAACTATAATAATATTGTGTCACAAAAGGTTCACAATATAACTTGAGAGGATAAAGAAGTTGTCATGAAGGGACATGAATGAGTGTCAATATGTGTTGGAGATTGTTTCTTATCAGGAGAGGGAACATGTCAGTTCAAATTGATGACAATAATTAATCATGCATCACTTATCTCCCTCTTGTAGTTTCACATATTATATAGTAGCTGATGCTGGGAAGTTTTTAGAGAAGGAACAATATATTTCATTGCATCCATCAGTTAAATCTATATTAGGGTTATATAAAAATGTTTCGTCAATTTGTCAACAGCACGAATAATTAGACAGTTCTTGTTCTGTTGTCTCTCGTACCCATTCAATGTATTGTATATATTTGAATCACCATTTTATATCTCCAAAGACTTTATTCACAATTAGTCTGATAATATATAAAAATATAATCAAGATAAAGATAAGGGGAAAAAAATAATTTATAAGAAGTGCGACGACCAACCTCTTGAATGGATAAATTGCGTGACTATATGTCACCATTTTCTATGATGCATTGTTTCATAAGGGGAGGGTTGATTTAATAAAATGAAGCTTAAATAATCCATATCTCGCTATATATAATACTGTGATACAAATGAGATACACATAGGTTATAGACAGAAAGAAATCACAAAAGCTATATCTATTCAGCATTTAAGAAAACAGGAAAAGAATTATGATATTGAGCTATTATATAGCATGTGATTGCATTCATTATTTATAGCTCGTTCTCTCTGGAGACAGACAATTAATATTTTTGTCATTGTTTTAATACCCAACCTTATCAATTATCTTCTTGCAATGCATTGAATTATAGGCAGGTAGGCATAATGAAAAGGCTAAGGGGAGAGAAAAATCTAAATTTTTCTCTCCGTAACATCATTGTTTAAATAAGTGTGAGTATTATAGTTGTATTGTTACCATTGTGAAAGGCTATAATTCTCAATATTAAAAAAATAAGACGTTATGCGTGTTTGAAAGAAAACACTTTAATGAAAAATAAAGATTAACAAACAAATCAATATCTCTATAAGTGAAGCCTATATATTTTATAATCTCTTTCGTATTAGAAACAAACAGTCACTCTCAGTCAAAGATATTTCCATCAAACATAATATTATGAAAATTATCTCGAACAAAGAGCAGCAGTAAAACTTGATGGAGCTACGTTTCATCAAGTCTATATAGATAGTGTAGCAGTTGCTATAGGGACGCACGAAAGTAAGTCTAATGTTTAGATAATATGCGAATTATCTAATGATTAAATAAACAAATTTATTCTCAAATATAAATCATTTAAAAAAAAAAATCCTAATAAATTCTTTAGAAAAGTCTTTATAATCAAAACTACAAATTATAGGAAAAGTCGTAGCCATTTAAAAAAGCTATGTAGTAGTACCCTAAATACAATATTTTTGTTGGGGCCAAAACATTTACATTATTATAGAAGATTTAAAGACAATATATCAAAGTGGTCGGACTAAAATGTTTAACTTGCTGTCCGCTTTTTTATCAATTGGTTATTACATGGGTGAACCTTATAATCAATTGGTTATTACATGGGTGAACCTTATAATCAATTGGTTATTACATGGGTGAACCTTATAATCAATTGGTTATTACATGGGTGAACCTTTTGGTTATTGGTCCAGTGACTCTTAATAGGTAGAAGCATGAAATTTTCAGAGAGCTTAAGTTTGTTTCCTGCACATATTTTAGTCTTTGACCTCTATATGGTTTGGTAATATTAATTGCCGAAAGAGGGACAACATTATAGATTTCAATGAAAATTTTAATGGAATTGTGTTTTTTATAAGACTTATGTAGCCTATATGTCCTCTTTGATATCATAATATCTAAAACTTTTATGATCGGAATTATTAGGAAATGGTGGGTCAAACTCAAACTGTACAATCAATATAATAAAATCATGGTAATAAAATCTTTTAATGAAATATTAAGTTTTGGGAAACTCATTCGCAATCAGATATATACTAGTAGGCATTTGTAAAATCTCTCTGAGCCAGTGAATATATACTCCACTATACCATATACTCCTCGCATAGATAAGCGCCACAGAGTCTGTCCATTTTGACAAGAGATAAAATCTTAGCACACACACGCTATATGAGCATTAATGAAATTAAAGAAAGCTTTTAAGTAATTTGTTTAAATCATCATTTAGAATTATCAGCACGCTGTCACCCGGCAAGACTCCAAAAACATTCCCAAAATGAAGACAATGCTCTATCCATCCATACTACTAGACAAGCAGCAGAATGAAGGAGTATTATATAAACCTATTATATACCTATGCTATACATACACCTATAATATGAAAGTCACATTTCAGGGGAAAATATTCGCTACATAATATAATATAGGTAGAGTCATTAGCTGACAAAATATCTTCCTTTTTCTAAACAATGTAATGTATATCAAGCGTGCATTTATTTTGTCAATCTTCAGGAAGAGTATATCAGACTATGTGAAAGGCGTTTAAATTATATGGCATAGAGTGGAAGAGTATATTACTTATAGGATTACCTATAGGAACTGGGTTGAATCTATATAGATGAAGTTTATAGCGAATTTCAGTGATTTTTTAGCAGAGATCTACAATACAAAATTTAGTCTGAATCTGAACTATATATATTCTGTATTCTTCAACACATGTTGAAGAATAGAAATTATAATGTTACTATCTCTTATCTTCTTTTGTGTAAAGACTGTCCGATCTCTGTAATATATTACAAAGTTTGGTATACCTACTATACATGGATGACATGGATATGTAAAAGACATGCATAGATGTCATTAACAGGTTATATCCATAGATTATATCAGTATTTGTTGGTATACCATTCTAATTATATTAAATTTCCATTATACATACCTAACACGCAGTTTCCACTATATAATTTGTTTTAAACAAATGACTCCTCTTTTTCTGATAAATAAATAGAAATTCAATTTTCAACTGCTATAAAAGAATCCATCAGTGTTTGATTGAATAAAATGTTCGGAAACGAAATTAATTAATATATTGCCCATTTAAATTAATCGTTTGTTAATTCATAAATCAAAATAAGAACACGATAGATAGATTGTATTAAAACTAAATAATATTTCCATTAAATGTTTAACTTTATTTTTTTAATTTTGTTTAAATTCATACTGTTGTTTTTACATGCGGTGTATTCAAATTTGAATTTCACGATAGGGTAATTATAAAACGTAATAATTATATAGTTTATTAAGAATTGAATCTTATTATACAAATTACACTCAGGATACGAGCATCATGCTTTCTATAAAGAATCCAATATGTAATTAATAATATTTTAGCAATATAATAACAGTTACTTTAAATGGAAATGATCATCTAATTATATCTTTAGTTGATTCAGAGTTCACAATTGTTCAAATCTCTTTTGATAATAATCTCTCTTGCATTTTGAATGTGCATAAGTGCTTGTGAATATATCTTAACAGTTTATTCAAGAACTGTATAAGTTATTTATTTGTATATCGAGGTTATCTTTCCTTTATTTGATACTAAATTGATAAAAATGATATTACTATATCAGTTAAGTTAACAGAGATGATAAATATTTGGTCATGAATGATGTCAACATATTATCGGAAATGTTAATATTGGAACATTTGGTGGCTTAATAGGTACGTCTGTTTGCACATTTTATGATGAGTCTGTGGAAATGAGTCGCTGCTTGCGATAAAGAGTGTCATGTAGCCATTTCACATATTATTATTTAATTACATTTGTTTTGTGTGGTGGAATCTAGGATTTGTTTACACGATAATATGTCAATCATTAGGTTGAACATACATATTTAGATTCATTCCAATGATGTAGGAATATAGCATGTACAGATGATGATATACAGATATAGTTTCCTGAACACATGTTAACTGAAAATAACAACTCAATGTGTCTTCTCTCTTTGTTCGGACACATTTCATTATCCTTATCGGATTACAAAGAAATTTCTATGAATTTTAAGATAGCATATAGTGAGAGAAATTATGTAACTAAATGTATCATCTCCATCCATTTGTTCCTTTGAATTCTTATAGAAATGAAAATTACCTACAATTGATTGGCAACTTGATAATGATTGATTTTAATGATTCTTCGACTTTAAATAGTTTTAATAGCTCGTGTTATTAATGTTTTTATAAAAAATCGCTGTATTGATTATTTTGAATTTATTATCAAAAAGATGGCTATCTCAGCTAAAAATCGATACATCTATATCATCAAGATCATTAAGATTATCATAAATTATTTATAAATGCATAGTTATTTATTTGTATGTCTATGAATTTATTTCATACAAAAACCTGCTAAAGCTCTTTGCTAAAATTCAGAGGAAATTTTAACGCATTAATTGCAATTTTTCTGATGAATATATATGTAGATACTAGGTATGAGGACGGGAAGTCATTAAATCTAATGAGAAATACCTAAATCAAGAAAAGCGACAATCGTTGTATGTATCGATATTAGTATACTGATATCTGTATAGATAAAATCACAGAAAATGAATTTTTCTTATAATTAATAAAATGTGTAAACTGAAGGATTATAAGGAGATTTAACGTATTAATCTAAATTAAAAAAGATAAAATAATAATATCAAGAGTAATGCATTTATATTTCTTATTATATAAGATTTAGACATTAGGGCTTCTATTTATATATCGATACCTTGCCATAGATATTCTATCAAAGATAGGTTATCATATTGGCATGTCTATTGCTTCTATTTATATATCGATACCTTGCCATAGATATTCTATCTTGGTTATCATATTGACATGTCTATTGCTTCTATTTATATATCGATGCTTTTCTAGTCGTGAATAAAAGCAGAATAAATGTAACAGATTTTTATTTTTTCATTCTTAAATATATATGTAGTTTAGCTGATGTATTTCTTATATTTGATTGAGAATGTAAGTATTGATTGTAAACCTACCTTATCTTTTGGATGAGCAAGCACTAAATTCACCGTAATACCAGATGTTCGCAGAAGAAGAAGAGCTTGACTGTAAGAGAAGATTTCTTGATCATTCACTTTTAACAGCTGATCACCGACTTGAATACTACCAATCTGGTCAGCGGCCGTATTTGGTAAAATCTTGAATTTCAGAAATGTTTAATGCATAATATTCAATATAGGTAGGTACATAGGTACATATCAAATGCTATGTTATCAAATAAGCAAACAAACCTGGGTAATAAATATATCGGCTACATCTCCATCTGGACTAGGGTAGCAACAAAGAATCAGTCCAAAATCCTCCGTTACAGAATTCTTTATCAATTTTACATTCTGAAATAATGAAATAATAGTCAAATGAAAATATGAAAACATTTGAATATTCTAAATTCGTTTGTGTTATAATTGAGAAAGTTTATTCAGAGAATAATGATCGTATCTATAATATGAAGAATTTGATAGAAATTTCCTTCACACTCTAATATTTCACAATCTTGATATTACCCTAATCAACTCGCTTATACTGTCAAATATAAAAGCTCTCGTTTAATGGCTTTATCAGATATAATATGGAGGAGGCGAATTATCTTACCGAAAATCACATCATGACTTACAAACTTCCCTATCAATCAAACATTAATTACGTAATCACGCAATATCTAACTTTGACTATACCTACCCATGGAACACTATACAGTGTTCCATGACCTACCTATGATGTTTTCTATTTATCATGAAAGAGCTCTGGCAGAACATCTGTCAATCAATACTCTCTGAATTCAAATGAGCATGAATATTGCGGCTTATTTTATCAAATGTTTGATGTTTCATTTTAATTATTCACTCATGCGTGATTATGTTCAATCGATATACGACGTGGCCATAATATCATAAAAAAGAGTATTAACAGATGTTTTAAAAATCCACACAAAATCCAAAGGCAATATATGGGAAATCTTCGAGAACCAAGAATCTCCATATTAAGGCCGGGTCACCTTTGACTCCACTCACTGTCAATTATGTCGAAAAAGCCAAACAATACTTTGTAGAATCACCCTAGAAAAAAATTCAATTCAATTCATAGAAAAACTCTCATGGAAAGCCAGCCTATATAGCCATATCCCGATTTGATCATAGTATGGATTCACACGCGGCACAACATGCAACAAAACACAGCTCATAAACAAATGAATTTCTGTGTAAGAGTCATCCATACAAAATCAAGAAAAGACCCAGCGAAAGATCCAACAAAGAAACGCTTAAGCAGAGCCCTAAGCTGTATCAATAATAAAGACCCAAAATCGCTCTCATCAAAGATCTCCAGGAAAACTATCACCAACCAATAATCCGACAAAATAACTTCTTCGAATGCGATAGAGGTTTTTCAAATAGTGTCGAGTATATAATAATACATATAAAATGATTTATACAGTATATATTACACGTATACACCAACATTATTGAATCGACTCCATACCAAAGTAGAACTTGCCAACATGATTGAACCGACTCCATACCAAAGTAGAACTTGCCAACATGATTG
>JAYMFX010231790.1:0-21659 GCA_036784945.1 Monocelis spectator | reverse complement strand
CAAGTACCCTGCTTTGTATAGGAGTTACAGCAATGGGCCTGAAGAGATTATGTTTGCTAAAATCGGATATTTCTTTCTTAGGGATAGGAGTGATATGAGCAAGTTTCCATGTTTTAGGATAGATACAGTGTGTGAGACTTTTTGAGTATATTTGGGAGTAGATGTCAGCTAGGAGGTTGCTGTGCTGTTTAAGCTGTTTTAACAGTCCTATTCTCTATGAAATAACTGAATTTCTATTGTAAAACAGAGAATATCTCTCGGAATTTCCATAGAATTGGAGGGTCACTTAACAGTCCTATAGAGAATATCATTTTGACCGCTCTGGGCTGCTAGCAGTGGTCAAAACGATATTCTCTATTTTCATGAGATATTTTTTGTTTTGCATAGAAATTCAGTTATTTCCTAGAGAATTTCATTTTGACCCCTCTCGTTCGCCATAAAAGCGGTGATTAACAATTTATTCGCGACTTGAACAAAAATTAAATTCTATGGAAATTTAGTATACGGCGCACTAAACGGGTAGGTATAGAACAAGAAATTTCTGTGAACTTGATACGCAATTTTGATTGAACCAAACTTATATTGCCCATAATTTTAGGGCAAAATTACCTGTTACAAAACTGTCGATCACAAAGAAATCAATTGCGTGTTTCCAATAACAAAGACCCACCCAATAAACGAATTAGCGCAATGGCCAAATTTTGAGAGCCTCATATAATCTACTGACTTCCAAGCTCACATGGTGACCCTCTACTGTTCCTGAACATTTCGTTAACATAAAATATTGTATGGCGTCATCAGAGGTTATAAAGTGCAAATTAAATGAAAATCACAGTTTTAATCATCGCAAAAGCCAAATTCTGAGACCATATAACTTACTGATCCCCAGAGCCAAACTTGAGCTCACGGGTTGAAAAAATACTATTGATTATGTTCACAATTGATTTATATAGATAGGGAAAGTATTGAAAGTCGAATCTCTATGTTTATATCTTTACTCTATGATTGTGTGTCTATCTATATAGATATTCGATAGCCTTCGGTAGAATAGACAGGTCTATTCTACCTCAGGAATTTCTATTAGAATGCTATAGAATATCAGTTATATCTCATAGAAGTGTGGTTATAGGGTAATATCTATTATTTGCGAATTTCCCGGAGGGAAATTCCAGTCAGATCGGCTGGAAGATTTTTGTATATATTTGATATATTTAATAAATAGACCGGTGGCACTGAAATTAATTTATATACTGCTTACATCTGTATTGATTTAGCGAAGCACTGAAAGATTCATATAGCTTTTAACATGAAGAGAAGTTATACCATAATCAATAAATATCATTATCCTCTATTCGACCATATGGCCAATGATTATATAATCCTAAATTGCTGACTGTCGATTATGCATTATCTATGTATATATGTATACTCTATGGTATCACATTGGATTTTAATTAATTAATATTGCTTATACACACCATAGTTGTAATTTCGCAGTGTCAATTAATTATTACACACATATAAATATCCAGTCACAAAACTGAGGATTACTTCTCTACCAAGTGACATCGCTCGACAGATCAACCTATCTATAGCTATACATTTTTCACAATGATGCTGTTTGCATTCCTACTGTTAATTCTTAATTCGTGGCGGCTTTCATCTGGTATAACAAGTCTATCTGGTGGGAAATGTGGTCATTTTTATTAGAATTTATTAATCATATATAAGATACCTTATAATATGCACGTTGTGTCTCAAAATAATGGATTAACTGTTTATGCTTTTAACTTGCTAAAATTCTTACCATTCATTACCAAGCTCATAGTTTTAGGGAATAGTGAATATCCCTTTCTTGTTTTCTTTTAATTTCGTTTATTTTGTTTATCTCTTGTTGCAGGCACACAAGCATGCTGAGTCCTTGTGCAGCTTTTAATTATTAAAATGAGAATACGTTAATTTCATTGTCTATGCTGATTTCAGTCAGCGCTGTATTTTTTTGACAATTAAGGCTTTTTTACCATTTTTGAATATATCTAGTTGGTATTTGGTAATTAGTAATTGGTAAACTGGATTTTCGGCTCCACAAACAACAAGACAACAAGTAAATAGCAAGTAGTAAGTAGCAAATTTTAGCTTACAATTAGTAAAAGCGTTCAACAATGCAAGTAGCAAGTAGTGAAGTAATCAATAGAGTGAGATTCTCCTATTTACTAATTGCTAATTTACAAGAGATAAAGCTTTACCCGGTGCTCTTAATATTTACTGGGTCTAAGGGATACAATTATTGTGTCTCTTCGTGGTCTCTTCTCACTCTATCATTTTATATTGCTGCCGCTCTGATTCTGACGCGCACAGTCAAGAATGCTGAAAACACTCTGCTGCCAATAAGATTCAGTTTATGGTTTAAGAATTAGGCTTAGCTCATAACGGCCTACAGCCATGCTACATAGGTACATTATGTAGGTTGGTTGAAAATAGGCGATTTTTCATATTTCTCTAGAGAGACTCCCTCTAAACCAAATGATTTGAAATTTTGTATGCAAGAAGTCTTGTCCAATAATAAGACACGGACAAAGTTTCATTAAGATCGATCGACTACATTACGAGATCGCATTTTTTGTGCTTACTGGCATCTGTAAGCACCGTTTTAACCTTTATCGATTTTCATGAAATTTTTAACCCAGGGGTAAATTCGCGACGGCAAGTAAAAATCCATTGTCCAGTTTTGTGTCCAGTTGCTAGGGAAGTCGCTATTGCCTAGCAACGCCTTTTTATGTTCGTACCAATAATGCGAACATAACAACTTTTAACTTTCACGGATTTTAATGAAATTTTAACACAAGGGATATTCAAGGGTGGGGAGTAAAAATCAGTCAACCATTTTTGTGTCCTATATTATCATGGGATCAATATTGTCTAGTAACTAGCCAAATTTCTCAGCTTCTCCTAATATTTAACATTTAACTTAATAATATTTAAGTTGCTTGGTTCTCAATCGAAAGATTGTGGGCTCCAGCACCATAGGTTAGTCACATATTAGTCACAGGTTAGGAAATCCATTCCATTCTGAATTAAGATCATACTACAGTGTATGAATATAGGATATTATATCCATTAAATTATTTTTCCTTTTAGAAAAGGTATCCTGTTTAACGGATGTTAAAATTAGCCCACTACCCTCTTCCTTCGTAGATCTTTGTGACAAAAATTACAAATCGCTAGGAGGTGGGGCATACGGCTTATCTGTGAGCTGGAATCTCAAAAGGTCTTACACAATCCATACCATCTATTTGAGACTAAAGGGTAAGATTTAACAATTGTTTATCATGGAATGTGCACCTCATTTACGGAATTTGGGAATGTACAGAACGAACTTTGAAAACTTATTTCAATGGGAAAGTATCTTTCAAATGACTTTTCCCATTTTAGAAGACAACTCTATAATTCTCCCCCCAAAAATACGGATTTAATCAATGACAATAAAAAACACAATTTTAATACGAGTCCGTAACACGCTCACACTAATACATTAAATAAATTACCCTTTAGAGAAACATCCAGATACCCCACACTTTTACAAAGTTCAAAATTCACACAGTTACAAAGTTCAGCATTTCTACCTTGATCGAGTGTGATCGGGTATCTGGATTTTTTTTCTACAGGGTAATTGATGTGTACGTTACCGAATCGTATTAAAATTATGTTTTTTTGATATATTTTTGTATTCATTCATTCAATCCGTATTTTCTCTGGGGGAATTATATAGAGTATTTAAGAAAAGCTTTTAACTTTTGGGTCATTTGAATAGGTATTTTCGCATAGTTTTAAAAGTCCCATCCTTTCAAATTTCTGTTTCCAAAATTTCTCCTTTTGTAAACGAGTTGAACTGCAAATTTGTTCTCATTTGTATTTTATTAAAAACATCTATTTTGCGTTACTCTTTGACATTTTGTTTGCTTAGTAAAGCAGAAAATGTGATGAGTGAACTTATATATTTACATATTTACATAATATATAATATGTTGTATAGTTTTAATTCTTATTTTTAGACAAGAGTGATTTAGATGACCTTTTATCTATACACGCTACTATAAATTTTCGCGATGGTAAAGACTACTTTAGTCTGATGAAATGGTCAATTGACTGCTCAATTCAAACGAATAAATTGGATTCTGGTGAAATAGAAATCTTCATCGATCGATGCTGTGAAAACTGTTGTGATGACGCTAAATGGGCGGTCGGGACACAAGTAGGCCGATTTATTCTAAAGATATGAGAAAGTTGCAGTGTAAACTTTTAAGAAAAAATTATGCAAATAATTCCTATAAGAACCTGATCGCATTAATAATAACAATCAAACTCTGAACTCATTAGCACAATTTTAGAAAGTTCTATTCATAATTTCTTTGTTTATTATTAAGTCATTTTTATTGACGCCATTTTGTTTTAATTATTCATGAAATATGCAGCGCGAATCCAAATCAATGAAATTAAATAAAATGGTCGAAATCATACTTGAATTGACAAGCCATCAATATATATTAATTAAAGCAGTAACTATATTTAATTTCATAGAATAGAGAATAGAAAATAGCTTTATTGCAATTGACAAACGCAAAAGTCATTTTTACATATTTAATATAATATAATATAATACAAAATAGAAAAAGAAAAGAAAACTACTAGCACATAAACCACAAATAAGAACAAATAATACAAGCAACAAACTCAAAGTTTGTGAAATTATGAATAGAACTTCCTTTAATAAATAAATAAATAAGACCATTTCATTTTTTTATTAGTAAGTGTAATTGGATCTTTATAGCAATAAATTTGAATTCACGGTGTTCTATATTAAAAGAATAATTTTAAAAAAATCACGTCATTGTGACTAAATTCCCATATTCCTATTCAAATTCATAATATAAAATCACATTAATAATAATAATAAAAAGAAGAAGTATATTTAGAAACACATATACAGGTTTAAAAAAAACATGAGTAGGCTACGTTTCAATAAGTCAAAGGCAGCAGTTGACCCCATTATAGAGTATAATTTGTTTGTATTGTTAAAATTATTATAAAAATTTGAGTAGTAACAGATTTATTTATATATATATATAATAAATATCCAAAAAATTGCACTATGTATTACGGTATTATATACTCGTATAATAGATCAAAAAGTTTCGGTTAAAAATCCTGTGATTTATTGAAATTTGCCACCTGTTTCATGCTACAATATTCATACGAATTATGAAAGAAGCATTAACATAGATATACAATATTTAAAATTTACAAAGAACTATAAACTTTATGTGGATGAATTTAACGTGGGTTTTAATAACCTAATAATATACAGGTATACTCCTCAGGTATTGACTATTTATAGAAAGTTTGAAAATGGGAAGTACTTTAAAATTACAATTACCACAGATCCATGTTTAGAAATAGTATTGTTCTCGTGGTAGAATGTTAGATTAAAAAATTCAATCGAATTCTATAATAGCTATAATAAGATTATCGACTCAACATTTTTCCATATTTAAAAACATTAACATCTCAATTTTTTATTAACGATAATCTTGTCAAATGCCAAATGCAACCGCCTGATTTACTTATACATATTCGTTTTAAAGATCAATACTCAGTTAAGTAAAACTTGTAATATTATAATTGAATCTAAAATTAAATTTAACATAACATGTCATGTAATACTGAAAATGTTATCTATATTATTTTTTGTGCTGGCTGTAATGAATTTTATTTAAGAGAAACATGCAATCCTTTAAATATCAAAAGGATTGCATAAGAAACTCGGTGTTTAGATTGAAAATTTAAGTGTTTATCTGATTTTTTGAGGTTTTAATTCTTTGACTTCCTGAAAACCACTAGAAACATCAAGAAAAGACATAGTTTAGTGAATTGTAATTAATAAATATGATGTAACATATGAACATTTTGATTTTAATGAGACAAGGAGGGTGAGAACATTTTTTTACAAGAATAAATGTTTTATTACTTCCTCTTTAAATTTTTCTCTTTGCTGCGAGAGCTTTATAATTTGTGGAATTAAATTCCAAACAATAGCTGCTTTATCTTTTACTTTGTTTAGATAGTGTTGTAAGCATCAACAGTGATAAAAAGATTTAAATTATAATCTACATACCACATACATACAAGAATATCCATTACGTTAATTATTCTTTGGTTTCTACCATATTCATTGTTGTTCAGAAATCGTGCCTCGAAACTTGAGGCTATAGAAATATTTGTATAAACTATTGTTCACATTTTTCTTTAGAACTAAATTTGTTTAGAGACGCTGTAATCAAAGAAATATTTTCCGAATTTTGTGAAATTCAACCCTAATGAGGTTTAATAATGATTCATTTTAAGAATGGGAAAATGATGAATGCTCATTTATTTAGACGAATATTTTTAATAAGATGAATAAGACACATGAATTAAACATTTTGCGGATCTTGGTGGAGAACCATAGAAAGGTTTAAATTTGAGATCGGTCCTCAGTCATAATACCTCTATTTCGTTCTGTTAGTCTGCAATATTTGGATATTATAATATTTGATTTCTCATCTATAATGCGACCAACCCTCTTTTCTAATGAGCTTTGTCAATTAAAGCCGTTAACTGTAGAAGTAGAATGTCTATACGAAAGTAAGATTATCCGACAACTATCATTTCGTAACTTCCGATTGACATGAATCAATATAAATATGTATTTGTGTCACTCAAATGATATGATGTGGAGACGATAGTATCAGAATGGATTCCAGAACTATGGTTGCTTATAAAGTTATTCATGCTTATGATTTCGACAATTTCTGATAGGGGAACAAACTATACTTTCTCCACCATGTTTCTTGTAAATGCAAGATGGTTCTCTGAAATCGTCCATTTAATGAAGATTTTTACATTTCTTCAACCTCTGTTTATCAACCTCATATCAATTTATATCAACCTCTGTTTCATAAATATGCAAGACGTTTCTCTGAAATCGTCCATTCCATTTCATTTTTAATTAAACAGAAGCATTTGATCAGATTATCAACTTATAGTTTTCATTTGAGCTTCAAAACTGTTATAATTATTAATCACAAAATTTGAAATATCATTTGCTAAGAAAAAGAATCCCCAAATGACCAATTGTTAACAAGAGGATATTTCCGTATAAATTGGGAATATTAACCTCCTCACATTTAAAATTTGAATTCAAATGATGAGTGAACAGCCATGGCAATTGAAGTTGGCCTTTCTTCTTTGGAAGTATCCGCCAATCTTTGTCCTGATCATGGCTGTGGTTGGTAATAGTCTATCATTTGTCACTTTATGCAGAAAGTCGATTCGGGGATCATCCGTAAGTGTTTATCTGAGATTTATTGCAATCTTTGATACAATTCTTGTTTTATTTGGCTACATTCCACCCCTATCAGTCCAATGGTTCCAGTTTGACATTGAACTAATAGCAGATTCGATTTGTCAACTGAGACGCTTCTTGATGTTTACTATCGGTGACACAGCAGTGTGGCTTTTAGTGGCTCTTACTGTAGACCGACTTTTGATTGTTGTGTTTCCTTTGAAAGGTAAAACATGGTGCCGGAAAGGCCGAGCAATGGGGGTGGTTATTTTATGCTTGCTACTTGCGGTTGGTAAAAATTTTGCTGCCATTTTTAGTTTAGGAGTTGTCTTGGTAGAGGAAAATGTTACTCAATGCTCTTCTAAAACTCAATTCGTTTATTATGAGGCAAAGGTAAGACCATGGATAAGTTTGATAACCTTTTATTTGATCCCAACTCTCATCATCATTCTGTCCAATATTGTTATTGTTCGGAAAGTTAGCTTGGCGGATAAGACCCGTAGTCAAATAACCCACTACCAGAATCAGGAGGGAGATAAGAATAGTGGGTACTCGCGGAGTCTTACCAGAATGATGATTGCAGTCACACTCATTTTCGTCTGTCTGATTACACCATCGATGATAATTTGGACGATGATCGGGCAGTGGAAGATTCAAACACCTCTCGATGGCGCCAAAGCGGCACTCTTTTTTTCAATAACTGATATTCTTTATTTCATGAACCATGCTCTAAATTTTTTCCTTTATGTCATAAGTGGGAGGAGATTTCGTCAAGAGTTAATGGTTATTTTGACCTGTGGACGGAAATACTTTAATTCAAAAAAACAAATTTCAACTCAAATGGGCTAATGAAATTGATAAAAAATTGTCAGAAAATGAAATTTTAAATTATGCAATATGAATTCAATGAATCATTTGATTAATGAATAAATGAGGAATATATTATGAATATTTTGTATTTTTCTCTTAATAGCACCTTTTAATACCTATGGCAGATTTGCTTTCCGATTGCGTGTTATCAGACGTGAATAAGTTAAGATTTAGTGATTAAACGTATTAGAATTTTAAAATCTATGGTGCGACCATAGATGTATTGTTTATTTGTATTACTTTTTCTTAAGTAAGCTATAGACAGGATATCTATGGGAGCGATATTTGATTGGTAATCCATCGGCTTGTTTTCCATCTATATTCTATTGAATTATACACTCTAGTAGCTTACTTAGTAGCTCAGTGGGTAACCAATGCCTGCCTCTCATTGGCGGTTCGAGTCTCACCAGAGGCAAAAAAATGTTTGTCAAGCTACTGAGTGCCCTGTGATTGTGGCGCAGATGTTAAATGCTCAGCCCATTGACAAATGGATCACCTCATGCATGAGGTGATCTTGAACCGCTTGCGTTTGTCAGACTTAGATATGGAACTCCATGACTGAGATTATAGCAAAGTAAAAAATAGAAAGACTGGATGACTAAACTGACTCAAGTAAATGAAAAATAATGACCTCGCTTACTTCTACAAACCTGCTCTTTTATTTCTTACTTTAAACAACATAATTTCCATTTATTCTAGATGCAGTGTTTAGTTTTATCTTGGAGTTTGATTTTCTCATTTTATTTTCAATTTACTTGCTCTGGTTGAGAGGGAAAATCAATAAGACTTATCCAGCTAGAGGCGTAAATTCCATTTCGCTTTAATAAAATATCTTCACAATTTCTGAAAGTATCAAAATTATGATGTTTTCCCTTCGTTCTGACCTTCTATATAGTGTTGAGCTATCGACTTTATTAATAGCATCTCCCATTCAGTAATGCAAAAATTTATATTTTAGGTTCACTTTAATGAACCATAAATCGGGTCGGTTTCGAATCAGATCGAACTAATCACGATCTGATTTGTATGACCATAATTGAGTTAATTATGTTTTAATAATTCTTTTAATAAACACCTCGAATTCAAATTCTGATTTTACACAGTCCAATTACTATTCTTCACAAATAAAAAATGAATCGGTCTCAATTTATTTATTTATCCAAGAACATTCAAATTATATTTCTTGCGATGGCTTGTTTTATAAAATTTGTTTATTATTTGTAAGCGTCATTGGATTGTTTGTAAAATTAGAGATTTAAGCGGCAGTATTTATAGTTTATAAATGCTTAACACAATAAAATTTCTCGTGATATTAAATACTCACACATAACATACGAAATTAAATGTACTGTATTAATTATAAAGAATCTTACACCGATCCCTAATTCAGTTCCATACACAGAAACCATCCCATCCCAATAAAAATATTCCTGTAACCTCAAGGGTCTCTATTGGGACCATACTTTTAAATACTTTTCATTCCTCAGACCTTACTCATTGCATCTATCGAGACATTCAAAAATAGTTTCAACTAAACCTGAAGCTTAATACTGAAAATTTAAACTCTTAGTATAAGAAGCTTCATGTTGATTCCCCACGTACCAAAAATCACCATTTTAAAACTTCTCTGCCTTACGTTTACCCAAGATTTCGATTAGACAAACCCGATCAAGTATTATTAACAAGGGCAACAAAAGAATCTACACACGATCAGACTTTAATCATCAATTAAACATCAATCCCTCCAAAAAACTCTCAATGGTATCTTTCTTTCTCTCTCTCTTTGACTATTATCAAATTTATCTTATCACAATATGCAATTTACAATTCATTCAGTCAAGTTAGAATTTATTTTTTTCGCATAGCAAAAATTAAAATAGTTCTAGAATTGTTTTTTATTTTTTCATTTTAGAAATTTATAATAAAGTTATTCCTCATTGGGCATTAGTGAGGATGACGATAATTAATATTATTATATATTTTGATTTAATTGGGTTTTCTTTTACCATTTCCTTTAACATACACATAAATGAAATAAATGGGAGGAAATAGAAATGCTACCATCATATAAATAATTAATCTAAAAGCAATCTACATAGTATTAAGTAGAATTGAAAATAAGTCGAATTCACTTTTTTTAAATTTTAGAAAAATAGATTTTTATTTAAACTTATGTTCTTTCAATTTCCTTATTTCAAATGAATTTTCAATGAACTTTCAAGTGAATAATAGGTTCTCATGTTCTTTCTAGGTTTTTCTTACCCTTAACAAAGGCAGCAAGGCACCCCTGAACATCGTGGAACTAAGTGTACGAGGCATAGAAGCCGCCATTTCGGGCAATCTTCTTATGTACAAGCCACTGACAAAATCTCTGGAGCATTCCTCTTCATGCTCTAAATGGGGTCCCTTTGCAAATGACGAATATGAAGACAATGCTTTCCCTATCACCATTAATCAGCCATGGTCCGCGGACATGGGAAGAAATGAAGAATTGGGCTTGCTGAAAATAAAATTCAGTGGAAATTTTGGTAACAGTTTTATAATTCTGTTATAAGGAATTGGAAAGGACTTTCAGCAAAAAGATTGAGAAAATCCTTGGATTTATTGTTACTCTTCCTTATTGTTTTATCCCATGAATGCTACTCATAAAATTCAAGTAGTACACAATTCTTATTAACCAGATCTTTTAATAATTTTTTTTTACAATTCAGGAAATATTAAAATCCTTTTAAAGGATGAATCATCAGCAAAAGCTTGGGTGAAATATTGTCTAATTAGAGATTCATATTATCAGGGAAGAAAGGAACTCTGTTGTGACTTACTGGGACACATAGCCCGATGGATATTTTTAATTGACGGACAATCAGACTCTGTTAACCTTTACGAGGTGCAGCTCTATTCAGGTACAGGCTTATGCGCGTAAAAAACACGCGTGTATTAGTTATTCACGCACAAAATGTGCAAAATGTGAATCTTTATTGCATTCTTCGAGATAAATAAGTCTATGCACGAGCCCTATGGGCGGACGAGTGTTATAGATATTTATCGAGATGAGTCTTACCTGCAGTTCATATTTTTAGGGAAATTAAGAGCCACACCCAAATATTTACATTTTCACTATGCGCTTGCACAATTTATGGAAATACATGGATACTCCCTTGGATACTGGCTGGCATTGTGCTTATCTTATCATCATCTGTCGTCGAGTCGTTTGTGACCAAGTTTTGACTACCTACTTCTTTTTCCAAAATGCTTGGTTCTGTGTTGTAGTCGGTAGGGGTTGAGCATCGATTATGAGATCTTTCTTGTAGAGATTTTCAACATACTTCTTCCATCTCTTTTTGATTTTTTCGGGTTCTGTTAAAAGTGATTCAATATAGTTTGATTTGTCTAGTCTTGCTTGTCTTTAAAATTGTGTTATGTTATGTTGTTTAACTTTTAGGTTTTTCTTTATCTTTGCTTATCTTCGTTCTTTCGCAATGTCGATTGATTTTTGACTGCGCCAGTGGGACTTCTTGGAACGTTTTAGAAGATTGACTTCTTCGTGGAGCGTCATTTTAATTTCGTCCTAAATTTCATCTGGGTTTATGGGCCTTTTTTGTTTTACAAACGCGAGCGTAGCCATGCAAAACACACGCGTGGGTATTTCCTCCTTACACTATAATGACCTCCACGTATGGAATAATTTACGCACAATACGAAATATATCAGGTCAGATCAAAAGAATGTCCCTCAAACCTATACATGCAATAAGAATATTCAAGAATCGAGGCTTACAGCAAAGTCAATTTATACACTTAATCTTCAGAACTCTTGTCATTAACAAACTTATATATGCCAGCCAAGCTTGTTTTGGCTTTCACATCAATGAATAAAATAAGTGAATACATGTCAACCAGACCGCATGAAAACCGAAAAATATAGAAGAAGCACAATACTGGTGCTGTATTTCTGTAATATAAATGTAGTAAACTCATAGTAAAAACGTTTTTTATTATTATAATAATAATAATGAAACCATAAGATTTATAACTATAGAATGACTTTTCTTTCGATTGTTTATTTATAGCGGACACCTTTAAATACGCACGAGCTGAAGTTAGTTGCCGAGGTTCTGAAAAGTTTGAACTATCAAGTAATAAAGATATTTTTTATTTTCTATCCTCGCAGTCTCCACACACAATAACTTCCGATCAAATTTAGACTACAAATAATTAAACTATGTATGTGTCTGTTTCAGATTGATATGTATCTGTTGGTAAGATTTTTTGTTGATACTGAATTTCGACCAAATCTTTTTTAAATATAGGTAAATTCGAGCTTCTGCATGAGTATATACATACCTATTTGAGTTCACTTAACTGTGTTGTTGGAAAGAAATTGATTGAAATTTACCTTATTTTGTATTAAAGTTTTATTTAAGCAAGCCATAAACTAGGCAATATGAGACGAGATATGCGATAAAAATCAGGTCGCGCGACCAAATTGCAGAATCACCATACAAATACATCACCATTGGGTGTGTATTTGGACATCATTTTCAACAAAATAATTTGTCATCTTCTTTAGCTTTATGCTGAAGAGATTTGTTATTCTGTTTTCTTTAATTTGTAAATCCTTTGTTGTGACATATTGCAAAGTGCTGGTATGCATATGTACCTGTGTTATTATTGGTCTTACAAAAGGGTAATAAAGATTCTTAATTACAATCAGCTAGTCAACTCTTTTCAGAAGTAAAAAATAGAAGAATGATTTAGCGCTTCTTCTTTTAAACAAAAATCATAGTGTCAAGTCTATGTAGATCTCTTTGGTCACAGTTAACAGAATTCTCAATATGTAATTGTCCCATTAAAGATTGCTCTGTATATTGTGACTCCCAGAAATTTCACTGATTTGGCAGTTTCAATGTATGTTGATATTGAGTTTAGGTGGACATTCTTTCTGTTTACTGATGGAATGTGGAGGATTTTTGTTTTGTTTTATTTGATGATCATACTGTTGGTGTTGTAAAATTCCAAAAGGTGGTTTGTTTCTGTATTTAGAATATGGAGTTATGGAAAAATGGAAAATTGTGAGACCAGTAGCATATTTCTGGTTAGATTCAGAGAGGGCTTAAGAATTGAGCTAATCAAGATTCCTTGCCGGTTGAAGAGTAGGAATGGTTCTGAATTGTTTTGTCGCGATAAGATTTTGAAGGGATTTGTTTTCATAAAACAGAACAAGATGAATTTTATATAGATATCAAATTCATTCATGCGCACGTAATAGCACAATATTTTTCCACGCACTAATAAGCGAGCTCCAAATTGTTAATCTTCAAGAATTTACTACCCATTACTACTCTTAAACTATAAAATATATTATCAATGTCATTCTGTTTAAAGAAAGTGAAACATTGTGACAACTGCTTTAAAAAAATTATTTTAAGAGAACTTTCGTAGATGTCCGCTTCCTAGTCAAATCAACGACCTCCCTCTCAGGAACCTTAGCTTGTCTATTCATCCACAGAATAGAACACAAGAACACAAGTCATCCACAACCTATATCAATCAAATGCTACACCAGATGATATCTTCTTACTAACAAAATCCGAAGCAAAATCCAAAGGAATTGTGGATATTTTCTGATTCAGAAATCATTCACAAAGTCTTCAACAACCTCCACCCCAGTATTTAGTTCTCTTTAGAAAAACCACACAACTCGAAACTCGATCTCTTAGATTTGGAAGTTAGTTGGATAGAGAAGACCAAATCATTCGAGTACTCGTTTTTAAAAAAACACTCAAGATTTGAAGTCATGTTCCACTCGCATTTCCCTGTATCAATGAAGAAAAACTTTGTGAAACAAGAGTTATCGAGAATCAAATCCAGAAGCTCCAGAAAAGAAGATTATCAACAAATACCGCAGACTGAAAATCAATAGCTAACACAGACAAATTCATCAGAAGTTGCAAAACCACAGGTAAACACAAGAACACAAGAACACAACCGAAACCAACCCAATGTACCTCACAATCTCTTTCCTTCGAGACCATTTAAACTATATATATATTTAAAAAAAGACTTTAAAAACTATTCCAGAAAGCGGGACACAATATCAGGATTTCCCACCGTGCGAACACATTAAGACAAGCCTTCACAAACCACCCGTCACACAAAGGAAGAATTTGCTCCATCCAGAAATGTCCCATTAAAAAAAAGGACATTTGCATCAAGAAAATGATAATTTATCTCTTGACATGCAAAAAAGAAATGAGGCGTCGAATACATCGATTTTCGATTTTTACACCTTCGTATCAGGGAACATCTCTCCCATAACTCATCTTCCGTCTTCGCCCACGAAGCCACATGTAGAGGACCTTTAAACCTCCATTCTCCGCAACGTGAAAGACCCAGTCGAATTGAAGTTAGCAAAGGTTATGGAAATCAATGCTCGCCATCTTTAAAAAGAGTAGAGGAAAACACTTCCCTTCTAGCGCTATAACTTTTAGCTTTATTTTTATAAATGTTTCTATTTTCTTTTATGTTCTTTTAACTTCTACCCTCTCAACTTTTATTTTAATGTTTATTATTTTTCAAGTTCTTATTCATGATTCATAATTCTTGATTTTTTTTAGATTTTTAATTTTGCGTAATCCATATATTTGATATTCATTCACGAGAGATTTCCTAAACTGGAATCATTGCTATTGATCTCTAATCAGCCTACATCTCATTGTAACTTTGCTTAGTGCTTCACTAATTGACTGACGAGGAAGCGGACAGCTTCGAAAGTTCTCTCAAAATAAATTTTTTAAAGCAGTTGTCACAACGTTTCACTTTCTTTATACACTATGCTGCTTGAGCACTACCGCTTTCTACTTAGTCATTCTTTTTTCATAAAACGAAGACTAAAACATTTTATAAACTGTGTAAAAATCAGCGAACCAAATACTAATTTTTTTCTCGATCATTACATTTTAGTATATCAGACTCATTTGACGATATTTGGGGCTACGTCTTGTCTCTTTCATAAGCTATTGCATATCACAGAACTTATAATTTTATCATACATACTTATCTTATTTTTCAAATATGCATGTTAAATAGGAATTACCTATTAATTTTGAAATTTAAACTCATTATTTACCAAACTTGTATTCCAGTATTCCAACGAATATTACAAATATCGCAATCATTATACCCAATTATCCTGACGGCTATAATTCAGAATTGGGTGAACTGCCAAAATCAGCGAAAAATAGTCTCACTATTAGCAATTTCTGGTTCACTATCTTTCCAATCAATTTTGACATTTTCGTTTTGTTATTTCTCATTGATAATTAAAATAATAGATATTCATTGATAACACTATATATGTTTGTGACAAATTCGAAAAATATAACATTTTCAGGAAAAAAAACATAATGCCATTTTTATTATGAAACTGATTCTGAATCACCTATATAGCCGCCTATATAGCCGCTTATGTTGAAAAATTCTCAAAAAGCTCTTAAGTAACGAGAGTAACATTCTCCTCCCCATTCCACCGCCGGCTTCAATTTTGAAGTTAGAATGCTGAATTTTCGTTTGTAAATACTTTGTCCAAAATAAATTGACCTAGTAAACAATTCCGATCGATTCCACATCGTTTTCCTACCGAAATCGACAAGTAGACCCCTAATATTAACGGAGAGACCCCCGGATAGTACTTCGTCAATTTGAATGCTACAATCTCCAAATTTTAACAAATTCTACTTCAAGTAACTCAAAATGTCCTAGAAAAAAATCAGAACGATCGCTTCATAGACTTCCTATAATTTTGACATTTTCGTTTTGTTATTTCTCATTGATAATTAAAATAATTGATATTCATTGATAACACTATATATATGCTTGTGACAAATTCGAAAAATATAACATTGTAACTGTTTTTAAGTGTAAATCAAAAACAGTTACGAATATACACCCCTATTTAAGCATAATACTTATCAGAATTATACTTTAAAATGAAATAGACCCCCGGTATATTCGTAACTGTTTTTAAGGGACTTCTTATAAAGCGATCGTTCTGATTTTTTTCTAGGACATTTTGAATTACTTGAAGTGTTAAAATTTGGAGATTGTAGCATTCAAATTGACGAAGTACTATCCAGGGGTCTCTCCGTTAATATTAGGGGTCTACTCTTGTCGATTTCGGTAGGAAAACGATGTCGAATCGATCGGAATTGTTTACTAGTTCAATTTATTTTGGACAAAGTATTCACAAACGAAAATTCAGCACTCTAACTTCAAAATTGAAGCCAGGCTATCCGGCGGCGGAATGTGAAGGAGAATATTACTCTCGTCTTAAGTAATGGTTTTCTGCATTGAATTTTATTTTTATGATAATTAACAATTAATATGCATTATCCGCTGGTGTTATATAATTTTTTATACACCAGAACAATTAAAATATATGAAAAATTGATAATAAAAAGCATAATTTTGCATAACACTTTTTACATTATATATACATGCAATTCTTTCTTCCTTCTATTATTAGAAACTATGATATAAAATATTTAAGTATCAATAACTTGTTTGAGTGTTTTCTAGATAAATAATAACGATAATGATATAATGTGAAATGGTAATAACAGTCGATTACACTTTTTAAAAGAATTATGAACAAAATTCCACCCTTTTGCTAAATAAGTAATCTTATGCAAAAATACAATGTTAGTTCGATTCGATTAATTATAGTTTTCCATTAGTTGAATTTTCATTTATGTTTTTTTTATTGTAAATGTAAGTTTAAACATATTGACTCATATATAGGCCATACTGAAATAAATGATCGGCAGTTAATAATAACTAAATTTAATTATACATTTTCATTTACATAATCATACATATTTTAATGTATGAAGGAATATATACAAGCAGGGATACAAGCAATAAAACTTCTCTGCTTTTCTCAGGTGTATAGTTATTTGTAGCTGTCGATGTCTATGGCTATTTATAGTTATGCTGTTCAATTGCTAAGTATACATATGAAAATCAAGAGTCAAAGTTAAGCAAAAATGTTAAACTTGACAACTCACAAAGTTATGAGCCTTTGCTAGAAAATCAACAATATCTTGAAAACCAAAATAAATATCTTCTCTTTATTTGATAGTTTTATATATGGAGGTATATTAAATCACAATCATAAAAACCTAACTATACAATTTTAAACATCAATCAAACGAGAATTATTAATTAAACAATATCAGTTAATCAGACTATGATACTATGACTCAATTGAGGCTTCACACTGCTTCAGAGTAATGTGGGCCTCTGATTGAGGGTTCGCCCAGCTCTGTGGTTCGGCGCTAGCCCATATGATATAAATAAACCATCCAAGCACCACGATCCCCGCAGTAAAAAAGAAGACGATACTCCATTCTGAATGAGTATTCTACAGTAAAATTTTATAAAAATCATTTTTTATTACAGAAAATTAAAAATATTTGGCGTCAATTATTGCATATAATATATACATATACGTATATACCAATGAAGTCAACGTATTCTCATTTTAGTTAACACCATTTTGGGAAGCAAGGGAAGGCATTTTGGTAACTTAGCGACTCTACAAATACTTTTTGTGCCTACAACAAGTGTGGGGAAAAGAAAGCAAAATTATAAGAAAATGTGATTCAAACATTGATTTTTTGGCATGTTTATCTGTAAATTGACCTATAGGAAAACGTCCTAACTATTCGAAATTAAGTAAATTAAAACATTTTATGAGGTTACTATTTAGGTTACTGTGGGGTGCTCAGTTTTAGACCATTGTCATTCATATAGACAAATATTGATAGAATTTGTATCAGAATGTATCTAAATTAGCTTACATTTCGAGTGACATAACCAATGAAGATTGGCGATAGAAATCCAGGCACAGTTGCTACAGTATTTGAAATGGCGAAAATGATTCCTGACAAAGAGGGAGCCAAGTCTGCCATATTTACTGCAAATCCAGCGCTGGAAACTCCCACTAAGGCGACACTACTTCCCACCAGAAAGACAAGAAGAATTGTATTATGACACGTTGGAGGAATTAGTGCCACGATAATAGTTAGGGATGCAGGAATGAGCATGCCTACAATCAGGGGTAAACGTAGAGATATTATCCTTGTAGATAAAGACCATTATTGAAAGAACTATACAATCTTTCCAAAGGGTTGATTGTTTGATTGATAATGGGATATGTTTATATGAACTCACCCAAAGTTGTGAAAAGTTTCCTTACAGTAGATATAGACATATATCTTGATATCAGTTTATCCGCAAATACTCCAGACAAAATAATGCAGATACCATGAGCAAAGTAAATCAAACCAGATATAATTCCATTCTAGAACAAATAAAAAAGTCGATAAGAATTGAATTACTATTCCCAATAAAAAGCCAAATTTCAGTTTAGAAGTTTTATACGGCATCAATTAATATGTGATGAAACAGTGTCAATCGATTCATATGTCAATCAAAATGTTCGATAAAACAATTTTCAAAAATAAAAAAACTACAATTTACTTTAATTGAAATTATAGATCATAGAGTACAACAGAGTAAATATAGAAACATTAGGTGACAGTATTTAAAGGAAAACTGATACGAAAAGCTCATTAGCCAATCAGAATGGTTTAAATATAAAATTCTACTTTACCCAAAAATGAGACAATCCAAGTTGATCTTTGAGAAAGGTTGGTAAATTTGTTTGAAAGATGTAGACAATCCAATTAAGGGCTGTATGCGCTGCGATGATAGCCCACACGTGTCTACTTGTGAGAATGGAGAACCAGGGGATGTCAGATGGCTAAAAATAAATGGAATTGGGAGCTACTCAAACGTAAACATTAATTGTCTTACAATTTATTTCATGCGGCGTTTTCATAGTCTCTCTTTTATGTTTGACCACACATTTTGAAAAGACCAACTGCTTAGTTAGATGAAGAAAACCATATGCCCTTGTTGGTTGTTATATTACTTTCATAAGATTCGCATTCAGTGGTAAAGAAAGAGCGCATGTGATTGAGGAAACAATGATATCAGAAATGATTAAATTTCATGATTTTTCCCAAACAGTTTTCAAGGATAATACAAGCCTGTTTTCAAGCCTGTAGGCAATCATAAAAGAAAGACTATACGAAAAAGCCACATGAAAACCCAGACGAACATCATTTCCTTTTTCCTTAATGCTTGGAATTGCAAGAAATTAATGATTTCAATGCCACAGTCATTGATAGTAAAAGGTTATTAGGAAGTTCAGCAACCACCATGATTAGAATGGTTTAAAAATAAAACTCACTCATAGTATCCTATAGGTATCTAAGAAACGAAACGAAACGAAACGAATAGTTAATAGCTGCATAAGGTGAAAAAAAACTATTAGCATATCTTTTTCGGTTACAATGAAAAGAAGTAGAGTTTATTCCTATTTCTAAACTCGTACTTAATTTCATTGCGCAAGTTATCATTACAAATAAATTTTATGAAGTCAGAGTTTATAATGACTAAGATTAACAAATACAGTGTAGACACAGAGAAAATAAACAAAAAAATTATTACTGCATTTTTGCTGCATGATTATAGAGTGATTGAGGAGTGATTGGTGAGTGATTGACCTTGACTATAGCTTATAGTCAAATTCTATTGGCTCACAATTGCAATTATTTGTTTATTATCTCTGTGTCCAGACTTACCTATCGGACACCCTGTATATTTTCCTAAGAAAATCATCAATAGATATTACAACTTTTTGTAACACGCTGTATAATATGTATATTGTATTGCATTAAATAATTTAATGTCAAATTAATTGAATTTCCCCCCAGGAAACAAAAATCGATTAAATTATGAGTGTATTAGCCTTCAATTTGCACCGCTTTGTCGGATCTCCTAAGCAGCATCGTTTTGTTGAAATTACAACTCCATTTAAGTGAGTACAATTAATAATTTTATTAAAAGCTTTCTCTCATATTTTATGGCAAAGTGTGATAGCTTAAACCTTAAAATAAATGAAATAAAAAGTGGTTAGCAGAATTCAAATTTGAAATGAATTATTATAAATTTATAACAACTAGCTAACTTCGGTTTTTAATTATACAGAAAAGTATATACATCATTTAGTGATATTTATACTTTCTATATAATTTATATTATATCATTTAATGATATACTATATACTTTTATAATTAAAAACCAAAGTTAGCTAGTTGTTATAAATTTATAATAATTCATTTCAAATTTAAATTCTGCTAACCACTTTTTATTTCATTTATTTTAAGATTTAAGCTAACACACTTTTTGCCATTTTTAGATATTTTATTTCAATTATTTTTGTTTCCATTTTAATGATAAAAGCATTTTGGTGTTATGAGAATATATTTCCCAATTTATACAATAATTTATTGGTTACAGGTACCTAACTCTTTTATTTAGGCCCCATGATTTTAAAAAATACGAATAAATGAATTTTAAGAAATTATTATGCCACGTAATTAAGTATTACCTATAATGTTTCCGGTTCATACGTATTGATATAAAATCTTAATCTGGCTTACTTAACTCTATGCCTATAATACCAATAGAAATGTCTAGCAAACAGCGGCAACCCGATTAAGTTTGGCTCCTGCTTTTTCTTAATATTTGACTGGCAGGATATCAATCTCATCATACAATATCTGCTGTACACAGAGGAGCAATAAGAATTATTTAAACTTTAATGTTCGGATAATAAAATCCAATTTCTAACTGTAAGTATATTCTCTATAGGCAAATTATAATCAATAGTTCACCTGCATTCAGTTTGATCACACCAAAAATCGTGAATATAAGCATTCCATTGATATTCATTAACGAATAATGTGCGGTATTTACATTATCTACACTATGATAGGTATTTCTGATTCCTGCTGAACGCGAAATCTGTTAAGATGGCTAAGCCACAGTTCATTTAATCGATCAAACCCATTTTCAACTTGTTAATTACAAACAATCATAATTAGCTCATTTAACATATGACAAGCTCGGTTACGAAATCCGGGAATACACATTATATAAATAAAATAGATAAAAAATCTAATAGATGTCCGGTCACACCCTATCAAAGCAGAAATACAGAAATATAATCTCTACATTATTGATTATTGTAGTACTCTGATCGAGTGTGGTCGGGCATCTAAATTTTCTCTAAATGTAAATGTTATCGGGTTACGGACCCACTTTATTCGTATTTTCTTTGGGGTTATTCCCCCAAAGAAAATACGAATAAAGTGAGATTTTCCTCTATATTTCAGAAAATGTTTGAGTCATCTCAAAATAGATTTTTATCGGCCCAAAAGTGCCAAAAGAGAGAGTTAGCTCAAACCCACAAAAGAACTGAAATATAATCAGTTAGC
>JAYMFX010231679.1:2682-21661 GCA_036784945.1 Monocelis spectator | reverse complement strand
CGCTATAAGAATTTATGTCCTTAATTAAATAGGTACCTATTCAAAATGTATTGCATTATTTGATATTGAGTATTTCCATATAGATATCAGGGATACCAATTAAATATATTACGAGAATTATTTGAGCTTTAATATACGACATTTTTTCAGGGTCTATAAAAGAAAACGACTGTCGTGAATATCCACCCCATGGTCTACCTGGGAGTACCATAACATTCAGTAACATCGCTAACAGCCTCACGCCTTATTCCTCCTACCAATCATTGTACCAGATGCCGCGAGTCAGTTATAGCCGAATACAAGGCGACCAAACAAATAGTCGAAACTTTCAGAACAATTATAGCATTCCTCATGCAAATGGCTATCGGAGAGACACACAATCCTCTCTACTTAAGAGAAAAAGAATATCATTCGGGATGATGGACTGAAAAATTATTCTTTATTGTATTTTTCTACTCATTGAATTTTGAATTTATATTATACATTCAGACGGGCTATATCTTTATAATATAATAATGAACTATTTTGTAAAATGTCATTTAAATAAATATATCTATATAAGTTCAACGAAAAAAACATGTATTGATTATAGTATGGTTCTGATATATTTCCAATTTAGATTGAGAAAAACAATTAGGCATTTAAAAAAATGGATATGAACTAATTTACTGTCCATATATGGGACCAAATTTTAAGAGATCTAGATAATATGTAATATCAGTATATGCTATATGTTCAATAATTCATTAATTTAATAATTGAAAGAAGGAAAAACAAAACAAAGGTTTATTTCTACCTACCAACATAATAATTTTGTACATTTACCACCTCAATGATTAATTATATGTTTATAGTATACAATCTCTTGGAGGTGATTATCATCTCTTCATTTACTTAATGTGCTAAATGCTCGTTCTGTCCAATATGGAAACATGTTTTAGGAGAGCTACCTAGAATTATGCGAATGAAAAATATGTAAAATACTTTTTTCTTTTATCATCATAATTATTCTTCACAAATCTATCTATTTCTTTTTTACTTGATGATTTTATAATCAAAATAGGTTTATAGTAAATATAAAAATAGATTTCATGATCTCATAAAGAAAACCCTTTCTTGAATAAAAATCGATATAATACATGCCAATTCTAATAAACTCAGTGATAAACAATTAATTATCAGTACATCATTTTAAAATCATAAAGTATTTTTCAAGAAAAAAATCAATTGACAAGTTTATGATCTTTTGAGAGAATGCTTCACTGTGTAGCTATCTGCTTTTGATATAAAGGCAGCGCGATTATCTTTGTATTCATTATAGAGATCAGGGCGCAATGCCGTACTTTCCTCTGGCTCATTAATGATTCGAATAATTTCTTTTACCACTAAAAGTGAAATAAGTAATAAATGATTATGACAAAAATATTAATAGTCATATCTATAAACTGGAAGACTCAGGTAGAAACTACAATAAATACATAGCTCATTTTGAAACAATGATTCCAAGATTCATAAAACCTTGCTTGAATTATAGGGAAGAGCCCTACCTAAACCCAGTGGGTATTTTATATCAGATTTAGTTGAAGGTAAGAAATATTCCTCCTGATAAAATACTTTTTGACAAATATTCGATTTCTACAGGTCAGTTGCAGCTTTCAATGCAACTTTTTTTGCAAAGACATCAAAATTTTAAATAAAGGACAGACGAAGCATAAAAATAAAAAATAAAAAGTATTTTGAATGTGATAGTAAATATTTCTCATTCTGGTAAATATATTTCATAAATTTACCATCTTCAAGTTTATTTCCTGGTTTCCATACTGTTGGCAAGCAAATGTTGGGACAAATTTTCCCCTCTGCATCAACATTCGGATGATAAATTGGGGTGACACAAGTTACAACAGGAGGCTTGTTGGGGTATTTGTCAAAGGTAAACATGAACTTAAATGCACCTTTATTGTAAGGAGTACATGACTAAAATATAATAATAAAGCATAACTGGATAATAAGAGTAAAGTTTAGCAAATTATGGATGGGAACCCCTGAAAAAATGAAAAAAAATTTCATTTAAGGTAATAATAACACTATGATATGAATAACTAAACATTGAATTCTACAAGGATTAGTCTTTAATCTTGTTTGTCTAATTCAGACCTGACAATTTGAAAGCATGAAATTTGAATGTCTTGTTTGTTACTAAGAATTTTAGTAATTCAATCTTAACAATACTTATAATAAAAGATTATTAATTGATAAATCAAAGATATATATCACAATAAAATTATAACTACAATTAAAGCTCATATTAAGTCTAAATTTATCACAAAATTAAATTTAAGTCAACTTACAGGTTGTAATATCCCTTGGAGATTTTCAAGATTGCTAGTATCTTGAAATTTAAATGATTCATTTAATGGAGAAGTGGAATACTTCATCAATTCCTGAAATTATTGAAAGATAATAATTGTAATAAACATTAATACTTTTGAATTTATTTTCCTTTGATGGGGGGCTGTCTTTAAAAAAAATGACAAATAGAGACAAGTTATGTTATGATTTATATGTATATATCTAGCCAGCCAGCAAGTCATCAATTTTATTAAATTGCAATTTTAGTCAATTAACTAGATATAAACAACAAGTTATGAATAAATTATATAGATAACTAGGAGCCTACTAGTTATTAGTCAGTAGCACAGTGACAAGTTATATTGAAATTGTGGGATCTAATAGTTGTTTTATTTGTAGTGTAACAATAAGTGCATGAAGATGGCTACAATAAAGTTTTTAAAAATTATTGTTTTGAATCTCAAATGTTTTGTTATATAATCATATACTTCCTATAGCTATAAAAAGTAAAATTAATTGAAATACTTGAAGTATGATTATGAAGGGATGTAAAAGATTTATGACATTCTATTTAAAAGCTAGAAAGAATATAAAGAAAATCATGAATGATTTTAAAAAGCCATCTCCAAATTAAAAATACACAATTTCACAGAAACATAAGATAATATTCATTGTGCATATTATTCAAAATATATTTAATATTAGATAGGTTATTAGACAGAGACAGTTGACAAATAGGTATCTCATCTTGACAAATTCCATTAAGAAATTTTTAGCAACAATAAAATACAAGAGGGGGAAATAATAAAAGCAGTGCATGATTTTAACTTACTTTTGGGAGACGTTCAGCCATTTTAAATTATAATGATTCGAAATGAGAATGACAATAATTTACTAGGTTCCGTATCCTTTAATTTCGGACGCTTGAATTTATAATATATCTACTTTAGATAAACAATAAAAGAAATGCATTTGAATATTAAAATTGATCTTATTTGAATATAGTTATTAGTTCAGTGATAAAATAATAATTACAGTAACAAAAGATTCATTGCAACTGTTTAAATTTTATTTATTGATTTTACAGTCTATGCCACAGAGTAAAGAAGTCTATGCAATGTTTATATGACATTTATATGAATATTTTATTTATTTATTGTTTAAACTACTTTTATAAATAGTGCTTAATTCAAATTTACGGAATATTTTACATCTGGGTTTTTACAACTGATATATATGGCCCACAAGAGCGCAACAAAACGTTTAACTATTGTATGTTAGAAATATTAATTAATAAAAAATAATTAAAATTTATGAGCAATCTAAAGTTTAAAAATTTGCATTTTAATTTACATCCAGCAAAACAAAACAATTTGTTTTTACTTCAAATATTGATGAAATATCAAAATGCAGAAACAACAGTGTATGAAATAGTTTAGTTGCTAAGCTGATATATTACAGACAAAACTGTAATCCTTGAATTGAATTGCAATCAATTGATGGCTTGCATGAAGAGAAAAGTCACACACTATGACTACTGGGACTTCTGATGGAATGATTTAGTTGCTAAGCAAAATACTCTATTAAGTTATAGCGCTAACAAAATTATAAATAATTATATAAATTTATTTACCATAGATTAGAAATTAAATGGGATTCTTTAAATAGGCAAATCAAACAAGTTTTACAATACATATATAAAAAATCAATCCATGTAACAATTCCAAATCCATGTTTTGTTTTTTCAAAACAATTGTGTCTAGATTTCAGCATCATGAATGAGATTATCATGATATTGAATCATATCTTGTAGTTCTATAAATTTTCAATAGCATTCAATTTTCATGATCATTGATATGAATATACATATATCAATTTTTAGGAAACATTTACAAAGAAGTATATTATATTAATCTTACTCAAATATTTGAAATTTTAGGAATTAAAAACTATGAAAAGTAATGAAAAATATTTCAAATTAGATGAAATTTCAGATGACTTGTTAGAATGGACTGGAACATTATATCCTGTGAGTTTTTTTTATGTTATAAGATATAAGAAATGATATTTATATAAGATATAGGATATGCAATCCAGATTAAGTTGCTTGAATATTTGAATCAATTTATGTACATTTACTAATGTTTCAGGTGACCTAAAACATTATATCAAATATTACAGAAGAACTTGAGTTCTGTATCTGACAGAAATAAGATATTAAAAGCCATTATAAGATGAGCAGTATGCTACTTATAAAAATGTAACATTTCTATTTAGTTTTCAGAGCCATTTGCTAATGGAAGGTTTCGTATCAAAATTCAATTTCCTGAGAACTATCCAATTATACCTCCAATAATTACATTTTTAACTCCAATTTATCATCCCAATATTGATGATGTGGGAAGGACTTGTTTACCTGTTATTCTTCCAGGGCAGTGGAACTCACAAAGATCAATGCCAGACAGTGAGTACTTTAAATAATTGTCCTAAGAGTGTAGTAAAGCCAAGTTTGTTGAAGATTTTTGATTCTTTTTAAAAATCAGGAGACTCTAAGTACTTTTAACTACTGCCATTCAGGTTTTGACTATTTAATATTCAGGGGGAGAGGTGTCCCTATAAACAATTTTATGAAGAGAGAATGTATATTTTTTACTATATTTACCGTACCTGCAGAAAAGAGAGATTGGATTTCTGTTGGTTTACCATTTTCTAGAGCCGTGTCTTTTTTATGATAGAATAATGTGTAAAACAGGCATGTATCTATTCTACTAACTACTTGATTTTAATGATTTTAGTCATAGAAGTTCTTTTGACACAACTACACGAGCCTGACAAATCAGATTATCTGCGACCTAAAATTGGACAAGAGATGGAAACTAATTATGAAAAATATGCTCAAAATGCTAAACAATCTGCAGTAAAATCGGTCAAATAATTAGAATTTTACAAGGAAAAGATTTACTCATCTGAGATTTAATTTATGAACTTTATTTTTTAAACAAATCAAATTGTTTAATTTATGGTTTTGTAGAAAGTAACAAATATGATCTGATTAATACAGACTGAATACTATTCTGAATACAACAGTAAATAATATCCAAAAATCGATTATTGATGCATTCACATAACACAATCATAAATAGCACTCCATTGAAATCTATATCGGTACTTTAGAAACCATAATAAATGAATGGAAACCAATCGCTATGAAATATAGAAAATATTTTAACTCCAGCTAAAATATATTGACTTATACATTAATTTATTTTGTGGCAATTCATTAGTTAATACATGATACAGTTAATAAACGTCTAATAATTCTTATCCACGTTCGTTTAATGTTAACTACTACTCACAAGTAATACAATATAGATTGTAATAATGATCGCATAATTATTAAAACAGTAATGTGAAAATAAATAACCATAAGTCAATATTCATGGGTATATTGGACGGTCTAATGTCATAGGAAGGATTGTTGCGAAGAATTTGTTTTTTTGAATGCAGTCCAAGCTTATGAGCCGTATGTTATTTTTGATTGAGCTTATTTTTTAGGTCATTGTCATTCCAGTTTCAGTTAAAGCATTGTCTGAATATTTCAGTAAGAAATTGTCACGTGAACTGGCATTAGGTCTGAGGCTGTGTAGGTCCACTAGTCGATCCTTATGTATAACTTGCGTTTATTTCGAAATGGGTTCCCAATCTTAAAATATTCGACTTTTGCTTAGTATTTGTTTCTTCACTATATAATCTTGAATTGAATAATTTTAGCTAATTCAAATTACGCTTGACTAAGTTTCAAAAAAATTCAAGAATAATACGAGCGAGGAGTAACATTATCTAAGGGTTTCACAACTGAGAGGGTACCATATATAGAGCCGCCATCTCAGACTCAGACATTAGTCATGTACGTCAAGAGGTCAATCAAATTGGAGCTTAAATCAATACATATAGAGGGTAAGTGAGGTCGCCGAGTTCGACTTCCATATTTATTACCGAGGAGTACGCTAAAAAAAGCACTGCTAGTTTTTGAGAGTAGCACCTCCGGAAATACTGATATTAATAAATATTACTATAAGTAGTAACTAGCGTACTCCGCGTTTATTACGAACACATTGATACCTATTTGATTCAACTCGAATCGGATTCTGACGCCATTAATGATCAGATCCTACAAAATATTTTCGTTCGCTTAAAATATTTTATAGTAATACAAAATAATACACCATGTTTAGAAGTCACCTTGGCGGCAGAATCTGCCTTTAAGAAGATCAAAGGCATCTCATCCTAATTTAGTCAGAATTCAGGAATTTTTCAGTAAAGAATAAGTTACAGTAGTGTACGTGCTAGAAAAATTTGATCATTTATAATATTATTTTAATAGTTTTTCTGTATTGTGTAGTAGGTATTTAAATAGTAATCGATACCTCATTTTTCATGAATTTCTACGAGTTATACGATGTAGTTCTAAAGATATTATTAGAATATAAAAAGATTCGCCAAACATTTATTAAACATTGCATCATAAAACACAGTACGATAAGACAAAACACTCAAATAGAAATGACCTTAAGGAGTGGATAAAATTGTAATTCAATAAAGAGTCCGATAAAATATCATTTGATAAATAGAAAAATGAAATTAAAATACAACAACATAATAAAATTTAAGAAAGACAATCAAAGTTTAATTATAAAAAATACAGATCAAATGTTGCATATGCGCGATAATTAATAATGTCCCAATCATTTCTACGGATTTGGAAATGAATTATTTATGAAGACTTCGACAAATAGACCAACAGAATGGAGGCAATCAACATGATAGTCCAGATGAACATGAAGTGTCGGACAACTAAAACAAATCAACTTGATGATGAACAACTTCTATTAAAAAAACCTATTAAGTTAAGGTAGGAACTTACAAAACTGTTTAAATCGTTCAAAATTTCCAAGTGAGCCGTTATTCTTTAGAATGGGACTGATTCTGTTCAGAGAGCCATTGTTTGGATTGGGTCGAATATTCAGAAGATGGCACATCAAAGGGTACACATCCACAGACTCAAACGTTGGAATAGAATAATTCTGCTTGAAAACAGGACCTCGAGCGATAAAGAAGGGGTGCATGTTGGCGTTGTCATTATCGTAGCCATGGTTACCGCCTGTAAAATATGAAACCTTACAAATAAATATTACTATTAGTCTATAATTTTGTTATGGATTAAAATATGTAGATTAGAATTAAGTATATTTGATAAATATAATACCCTTTTATACAGCAAATGATATCTAAATTTTTATTTTATAGGATTTAACCACAATCCTGTTTGGCATTCTTAATTGAAAAACAATAAAAATACGTTATTTGAAGTATCTTCGTATTTCTTTGGTCGGATTAATAATCAACCAATTATTGTTGAGTAATTCTCTAAAAATATTGTTTCAAGATTTTTAAGGAAAATATTTTTTGTGAATGCGCTATAATTTGATATACCGTAGATATCTATCTATCATTCTATCTATTATTCTATCTATCATTCTATCTATTATTCTATCTATTATTCTATCTATGGACATAAATAAATATTGACATAGAAACTACTTGTCAACAGTTCGCAAACGATTAAAAAGCTGTTCTCACGGCCATACTTGATATGTGGTGAACTTTGTACATGAACTAAATAATGCTCAAATATCCAGTTACATTCTTATCGTTTGATGTGACTGATGAACTCAGAGATGACTCAGCAGATTAAATATTAAATTGAATAGTCTCCGAATATATCTCAGATAGTGTAGAGAACAGCATGAGATACTGAATTGAGTCAGTAATTCGATCGATAATTCACCTCAGCTGTTTCAACATTAATTCATTTCATAGCAAGTAGGGTTAAATAAAGAAATAGAAATGATGGAATGATTTTGAAATATAAAAACATTTATTTTTTTAGTATGTCTCAGATCCATCTCTATTCTTTAAATGATGTCACCAACTCACCAATCCAAGAACCTTTGGATTTCTGTTGGACCACTGACCAACCCTCATCAGATATGCCGATAATCGGCGCGATCCTATCGCTATGATTGTAGTTCAGACGAGCGGGAACTTCTGATTTCCAATAAACATGATAGTTGGGATGAGCGCCTTTCAATTTATTGTAAACCTCGGTTTCGTGGCCTGAAGGTGGTAAAGTAGTTTGGGATTTGGTAATTTTGAAATATTTGAAAGTAGAATTAAAAGTTACAAAGATATGTTGTCTAATATTTACCTTTCATGGGATAGATTCCAGAAACGGGAGTCAGTAATGTGGTGTAGTAAAGTTTAGGATCAACATAGTCATTTAATGCGATTTGTCGCTCCGAGCTGATCTCTTCCATACCATGATCAGCAGTCAATATGATATTCACGTCATCATATATACCATTCTTCTCCAGTAAGTCAATAAGGTAACCCAAATAATAATCTAATTCCACCACTTTGTCGTAAACTTGCTTGCTGTTGGGACCATAGCCATGTCCAGTTTCATCTGGCTCGTCAAAATACATCAACAATAGATCAATATGGTAACGCTTATTGGCTAGCCACCAGATTACGTCATCAACACGCTTCTTATAGGGATAGCGATAGGTGCCACTATTTAGGGAGATAAATTGAGAGACCTAAGAATGATATAGCAAAATAATACGGTTAAGGTGATAAAATGGAATATATAAACGTATTGTGTTAATGTTAATGTGACACCTGCTGAAATGGTAAATCACCGGCTATTTTAGCATCTGTATTCGGCCAAAGCATAGAAGCTGACAAGCAACCTTGCTGTTGACAGGTGACCCAAATAGGCTCGGGCAATCCGACATAGTATTTGGGATCATTCATTGTGGTTTGATTGTCCATCTCCCACCATTCATTCGGATATCGTGGATCTATCACAGTATTTAAAGTAAATCCATGGCTCTCGGGGTAAAGACCAGTAACCAAGGTTTGGTGATTGGGCATAGTTATTGTGACAAAAGCATTCTTTACCTTGAAGAAAACAAAATTGAATGTAAGTAGAAAATTTCTTTAGACACAATATAGGTACGTATATGTGGAGTGTATGGATGAGGAAATTTCAAGAAACATTACTTGTCCTGCTCTGACTCCATCCTTTCTTAGGCGATCAAAGTTAGGTAATTTTCGACCAGAAGCTTTGACCTTTTCAATGTAATCATATCGAAAACCATCCATGCTAATCAGAATTGTTCTACTCCTTGAGACATTGTAATTACTCCAATGGAAATAGTTCATATGAAATCCCAAAAGAGCAAATACAATGCATGCAGACACTAATAAAACCATAAAAGAATAGACACATGCTGAAATTAATGATTTATTCTTTCCTCGAGACACCTCACCAATATAATGCCGAGATTCTGTCTGTGATTGAAGCAAATGCTCCTTGTCTTTCCAAGAAGGAACTAAAAAAGGAAAAAAGTATAAATTGAGGCTCAACCTTATGTATCAGTATCATAAATTTTATATATTAATGATTACAGATTGATTAATATTGTGTAAAAGCATTCTATTTATTAATCTACAAGATCTAATTGAAATTCGTTAATCAACTATGAATATTAGTTCTCAGTTATTTTATGAACATCAAATATGCTTAATGCATACTTAATGATTAATATTGTATTAATAAGTATAAAGATATTTTGTAAACTGCATAAATATTTGGTCTTACAGACCTGTGCTGACTCAAAAAAAGATATGCATAATAAGTATACTATTCTGTATGTTAAATATATGCATATGCAAGAAATATGTTATATATTTTATTGCAGTTTAAATTAGTTGCTACCTGTTAAAATTAAAATAATTATATAACAATCTATATTACAAATTCATTATAAATAAGGTATTAATTGTTTTTTCAGATTAATTCACAGAGAAAATCAAATCAAATATTAAAATTTGAATGTAAACGTAGAGCTTTAATTCAATGAGTTAATACCTTTAGTATGAGCTAATAAATTTGGTGTTTTGCTTTAAAAATACAATTTAATGAATATTATGTATATTTAATCTAAATATGAGATAGAGCATTAAAAAATTCATGGACAGAATTGTAACTTTTAGGTTTATTTTCATCACTGAGTTTTATTAAAGAATATTCAATAGAATTCAATATTTATTAATCAAACAGAGCTTCACACTTATTTTGCAAATATAAAATCATGCACAGACTCCTAATTAGATTTCATGTGCTGATTGTGCCCCAAATATGCTCCAAACCAGAAGCTTTTTAATCATATATGACTGTGTCATAGATAAACATTTGCACTGAACTACTTTATCACCACAATCTTTTTGCAGAATGGATTTATTTACTTCAAATAATTCAAACTATTCATATGGCTAATAATTTATTACTTTTGTATAATTAATACATAATTAAAAACAAATAAAAATTATGTATATTTACGATCTGCCATAGTTATTTGAGGAAATGCTGAAAAGATATCAAAACGACCAAATTGAAAAGTCCAAACGCTATGTCAGTTTTAATGATGTATTATAACAAGTTTGTTAATCCTTAACTTCGTTTTAAAGCGTATGAAACTCTAGTTTCATTAATATTTTTACCCCAACAACCCTTCTTATATACCAGAAAGGGCGTTATATGATCGGATAAAATTTATTACAGTAGCTATATTATAGGTACTGTTAATTGACAATAAATATCAATTTTGATATATAAAATTCCAATTAATCTGGATAAATTTAGCAAAATTTTCTGCACAGACAAACGAGGGCTACGATAACTCGATTACAGAGTTTATTTGAAAGAACTTAGCTTTTTGTTATGTATTAGTATTTCACGGAAACATTTTCTATTTTTGCATTATAATTAAAAACAAGTTATTTTGGAAAATGCAACACTAAAGTCTGTCTGTAATGAAATGTCATTCTTTTAATTGGCAAAATAGATGCCTTATAGTCAGTTCTGAATGCGCTGCTAGCATACCAATTGTGTTTTAAAATCCGCAGTGACAAGCTATAAAAATTCACGCAGCAATGCTATATAGCCATACAGACGCAACACATAGTGTGTTCTTCAGACAATACTAGTTCGATTTTATTTGAATAACTATTCGTATATATAATAGCAAGGAATTTGATGGATAATGAGTCTTACTAATGAACGGTTTCTCCTATATATAGTAGTTTACTTGAATGATTCAAGTTGAATAAATTTTCTTTGCAGTAAATAATTCTAAAATATGAATTTAGTCGATGCATGATTAATTCAATAATTCGTTATTTTAAGGTGTACGATTATGTCAGTCACACCCTAAATACAACTTTTATAACTGCATACACTCACTGGTCGATATTGTAATTCTGTTATTGATTCATTACATTGAATTTTCCCCGGTATACATGTATATATATGTACCTACTAAACCTATAACTTGATGTTAATTTAATGTGGGATCGCTAATATTTATGGTGTTGTGTACCAGCTCAGTGGGTAGCATACTTGCCTCTCATTCTCATTCGAGTCTCACCATAGAAGCAAAAACAAGTTTCCTTGGTTTGCAAACTGCTAAGGTGTTAAAATGGTCAGCCACAGGGACAAAAAGGATCAAGCTCATAGCATATCCTCCCTATTCATGTAATCCTGAACACTGAATCAGAAAGAAAACTATGGTTGAAGTAATTTTAAGAAATTATTTTAGTTGTCTATATGTAATAAATTGATTTGAATACAGATGTAGGTACAAGGAAAAAATCGATTACAATCTCAGAGGATAAAAAATATCGAATAGATTATTTCACAGTAGAAGAGCAGTCACCGTTTCATATTTGAGATAAAAATTAGGCATCGATGGAAAACCAATACTATAATTCATCAGCCAATTCTCCAACGAACAAATAAAATACTACAGAGGATGAAAATAGAAATAAAGACCAGAGTCAGATGATTATAATTAGCTGAAATAGAATAATAAATATATAGATTAGAAAAACTATACAATTCGTTATTTTATTAGATAGGCATCACAAGATACTCACATGAAACATTTCGCCTTTGGGAATTTAATTTTACATTTGGCTTCATGATGTGTCGGATTCTTTCTAGAGAACCATTATGAGGATTTGGTTGAATATTTAAGAGGTGACACATCAATGGATATATATCCACCATGTCTATTTTTGGGACAGAAAAATTTTCTTTAAAAGAAGGACCCTGAGCGATAAAAAATGACTGCATATTCGAATTTTTATTATCGTAACCATGATTGCCACCTAAAAACAGAAAACACACACACACATATGTATATACAATATCCAAACGTTTGTCGCGTTAGAGAGACAGAGACAGAGAAACGAAAGGATAGAAAATACAAACACTATCTTTCTCTGATATAAAGAAAGATAGGAAATATTTCATCGGCCTACCTTTCCAAGTATTGGTCAGTCTCTGTTGTACCACATGCCAGCCCTCATCAGCGATTCCCACAATCCTCCCGATTCGATTACTGTGACTGTAATGCAACCTCTCTGGGACATCCTCTTTCCAATACACGTGATAATTGGGGTGTGCGCCTTTCAGCTTATTGTACACTGTTTGTTCTTGACCTGAAAGAAAGAGGATTAATTCTTTAATAAAATATTTATTAAATCTAAACATACATGGATGTAACATCTAAATGATATAATATTGTGATTTAGCAGGATAGATCTTCCAGAAATAGTCTAACCTCCAATGTATGCAACAGCTTACACGACCCAGGTTTTATTCCATGGTCTCCTCATCCCAAACAGATGTTATCCCGGTTTAATGACTTGATGGCCTCTGATTAGCAATACGGATATTCAAAACATTTACCAATTTGACAAAAAGGCTTTGGTCCCTCCTCGGCAACGTAACCTTCTTAAGTGAGGCATTTATTTATGGGAAAAATAGGACATTTTAAATGGTGCGCGCGCACTTCAGGAAAAAATATTAAGTGGGGCTCAATATACATTTTTGTTTTGTTTTAATGAAGTGCGCGCGAGACATTCAAAACGTCCTATCGTTCCCATACAAAAAATCCAAAAAATACCTCACCTTACCTCTTGTTTTGTTCGTCTTACCAACGTTTCATTTGGGTGGAGTTTAAAAAGTGTTACTCAATGGTACAATTTTGCTAACCTTTTTTAGGAAAGATCGATGAAACTGGTCTCAATACAGTGTAAGTGTACAAGTTGGGGTCAACATAGTCATTGAGAGCGATCTGTTTGGTGGAGGTGACTTCACCCATTCCATGATCGGAGGTGATTATGATGTCAACTTCATTATGCAAATTATGCTTCTTTAACAAATCGATTAATTGTCCCAGATATTTGTCCAATTCAACAATTTTATCAAATACAGGAGCAGTAGCCGGACCGTACATGTGACCAATCATATCTGGCTCATCGAAATACATCAACACCAGATCAATGTGGTAAGATTTGCTTGTCAACCACTCAATCACATCATTGATACGTGTTGCATAAGGATATCGATTATATTCACTATTTAACTCAATGAATTGCGAGACCTGGATTAAACAAAATGGGTGATATTAATATTTTTTAAATAGAATATACAAAAAATGAAAGATGACTAAAAAGTGACATAACTAACTCTGTTTGTTGAAGACTTGTAATGATACGTATAGAATTTTATTGGTATGGATGTAAGAATGTTACTTGCCTGTTTGTATGGTAAAATACCATTTATCTTTGAGTCAGCATGTGGCCAGAGCATGGAACCAGACAAACAACCTTGTTTTTGACAAGTAACCCAAATTGGATCAGGCAGACCAACATAAAACTTAGGATCATTGAGAGAATTTTGGTCCATCATAGACCACTTATCATTTGGATATCGAGGGTCAATGATAATATTTGATACAAATCCATGGCTCTCTGAATAGAGACCTGTGACCATGCTTTGGTGGCTGGGCATTGTCACTGTCACAAATACAGGGACCATCTACAAATGGAATTTTATTTATTGGAGACTAAATGACTGGATACTCTCTTCCAAAAATAATAATCTCTTAAAATTAAATTTGCTATGAAGTCAACACTAATCCTAAAATGTTTAATACATATTTGATTGAATATTTTGAAAACATACTGACCCGATCAGCTTTAACTCCTTTTCTCACCAATTCATCTAAAACAGGTATTTTCCTTCCTGTTGCTTTAACTTTGTCCATATAATCATATCTAAATCCATCCAAAGAGATCAAAATAGTCCTTGTTTTTAATATTTTGTCCTCCTTTAAATTAATTGCAGGCGGTTTACGAGACACAAAATAGATAAGAAGCATAACAAATAATAATAAGAACAAAACAGCAGGTCGTAATATAATCTTCCGTAAAGTAATTTTTGTCCCAGCAGTATGAGTAGCACCATCATCCATGTCACATGTATTTCTTTAAATTTTACTTGTAAGAAGTCTAAAATTAGCAAATTAAAATTTATTTACTTTTATTTATCTGGTTAATCAACCATTATAAGAGACAAACTAATTGTTGAAATAATAAATAGGTTTATGATATTTAAAATAACATTCAAAATAGAGTTTTTTTAGATTCAAAAAGGAAAAATATAAAATAAATTACTATAGTAGACAAATTAACCATATTGGCAAAATCCTACTATTAATAAAATCAACTTATCCTATAATACAACATTTGATAATTGAAGAAAATGGAAAGTTAACAAAAAATAGGAGCATTTATTTTATACTATCATATTTATCTTTGTAGCTTATTGTACATGCATCCATATATACTATGTGTCTTTATATTCTTTTAAATAGTGATTGGAATAAATCCTATAGTCTATGAATATGCCATATCTAAAAAAATTATGATAAACTCTTAAACAAAAAAGTATATTTGAGATTAAAACATAACTTAAAGTTTGAACCAGAATAAACTGTTATTAATCCAAACCTTGCTTAAGCTACTTAAATGCACTGAAACACTTAAAATCAATAACTTGATCTTTTAAAACCATATAGTCAGGTCAAAATGCATAAAGCATCATGAAAGAATACAACCTAGAAACTTTGCATATTCTTTAATAAAAATATAAACCTGACATTTACTTGACTTTTAACTTAAGTATGTATTATCAATGAATTTAGGAATTTCAATTTTTATTTTAAAATGAATTTTTAAATATAAAAAAATGGGCATAATATACAGAAATCTTTAAATATAAATACATGAGAAAAAGACATGCATAATAAATATACAGTGGAACCCGCTTAATATGTATACCTTGGAATCAGACAAATTATATGTAATAACTGAACCTATTTATTAACTGATATTCATATATGTATGTATGTATATACAATTAAAGAAGTCAAAACAAAGTCATTATATCCTTATACACATACATATTGAGAGTGTACATATCCACTGTACTAATTCATATGTACCCGCTTAAATGAAGTCTATGTCAATAGATAAACAGTTTTATATAACTGCTTACACTATACAAACACTTGAAAATTCCGGAGAAAATTCTATGGAAATACACACACCCTTAACAACCCTACAATTGGCAAGTTTCTAAGGATATGTTTAACAAAGTCTATGTGAGTTTGCAAGCGTATAAAGTATAGGCATAGATAGATGAACAGACAATCTATGATTCACACTATGTATATGTCATAAGTCTACACTGTCTATAGGTATACACTGAGCTGCTCAATGCTTACACACATATGCATATCCCTTATGCTACAATGCCCGCACATTATTTGTATAAATTTATATTTATAGATAACACTTAGTTAATAAATTTCTGTGATGCTACGCATTAAATGGGTAAATATATATTTCTTAGACCAAGAAGACCTACTTATTAACCAGTAAGTATACGTATTAAGTTATATGTAATAAACAAACTATTTATAAAGCAGTTATATACAAATAAAACGGGACTACACAAAGTATACATTATATGCGGACCTACGTATTAAGTGGGTTCCACTGTAATTGGAAAATAAAAATGAAAAATGTTATTTAATTTACCCGTACACAATTAGCGTCCCGCGCAAACATATAATGAAAACATTTAAAGAAATTTAAAGCGAAATATTTATAAAGTTTTATGTTCAGCTTATGCTTCAATATAGATTAACATATCTCAATTAGAATCAAAACTCTCACTAAATAGGTATTTTTAACCATGCTGAGAGAACGCTTGCAGTATTTTTATATTGTGTATGACCTATTTCATTTTAAAATTTTAATGACAAACACCGATGGGAGATCAGAACGACAAAATTTCTATAAAACGGCTCAATAAATCACTGGATTTAGTTGTTTTGTTTTCTTCCAGAGAAGATTTAAATAGAAGAAAATCTACTTATATATATATATTGGTACCTAACTAAATAAAATCATATTTTCAGGGAATACTTTAACCTGACTTTAACTATAGATATTAAAGTTATAGATATTGTCGGATTAAAAAAAAGAAAAATGGATCTTTATCTAAAAGAGTTAGGTAAATTGCTATCAATGTAATAATTTCAAACTCTGCTACAACCATATAACTACTTATTAAATGCGTCTAAAGTGGAGTGCTAATTAATTAATACTTCGATTAATTTGGAAAACTTTTTAGAATTAAAGTATACCCCGATTACGTCCTGTAAACCCAGATTGCAGAAAAATATATTCTGTATAATAAATACTGATTAGATATAATATGCAGGTTAAATTTCAATATTTTTTGTTTGATACGATAAAAAGTTAATATTTCAAATCATTTCTTATAGTACATTAAGTCAGCTGTTATTAATTCGATTCACAATTTGATGAACATTGTTGACTGCCTGCTTCTGATTTGAATTTTCGCAAACAACATCCCAGTCAGTCCAGCTGTCCAGGGCACATTCAGTATCACCGTCATCTACACCCGATTGGAAAACCCAGTTCCGCTCTTTACGAACACTTTCGGACGCCCAGATACGAATTAAAAGACACCTATCTCGGCCAAATTTTTGAATAAAGAAATGCAAATCAGTCGGACGCCTGGCGTCTGAAACGATAACAATTTGACAATTAGCGTTTTTAACCTCATCACTTTCTAAAGCCAACGAACAAAAATAGCCGGGATCCATCTCTCGCTTCTGTTCTCCCCATTTGACCATCTGAAAACGATATTGCTCCTTATAAGGGCTTGAATCATTTAATCGATTGAAGTCCAAGCCATGGTCTTTAGCGTAAGCAAATTTGATTGGTGTTGTGAGGCGGGTGATACAGGCGTTATTCAATTCGGATATAATAGAATCAGCTAAGTAATCCTTACCAGATTTACGTTTGCCACTGAATATTACAAATAATTTAGATTCCATGCGGTGTCTAAAAGAACGAATAAACGAAAAAAGTGATGTTAGAATTGCTGGTGATGCATTGAAGTACTAGTTTATCATTCACAGACAATACAATCAGAGCTTGTCAGAGATAAGCAAATAGTTTGTTTGTTTGTCCTCACTACTGTTGAGTTAATATTTCATCTACATATGCATTTTTAATTAAACTGACTAGCGAGGTACCCTTTTTTCTCACCATTATTGGTCATGACAATTTATGAAGGACAATCCATGAGTAATTGGTCAACCTTGCTACTTGCTAATCAAACAAAGAGCCAAAATACATTATTGTGAAAATAAATACATACATAAATTGATATTTAAAGAAAGATTCAAAGCAGTTAGTATTCTTTATTATTTTAAATAACAAAATATTAACAAATATGTTTTTTAGATATAAAAGGAAGTTTTTGCAGAATAATACTTACTGTGTAATGCAGTGTAATAAGTGGATGGATTTATTTACTCGTTTCTCATTAGTTGACCGCCTATTACACTGTCTGCCACTCTGACAGAGAGGTAGCGATTTCTGAATTATCGTTTTTAAACTGTTTCTTATTCAGTTTATAACTTTAGTAGAATATCGATTATTAAAGACAATATCAAAATACACCCATTATATTAATATTTTGTAAATATAGTTAATCAATACAATGTAATATAAATAGCATAGAAAATAATACTATAGTTTTGAAAGTACTTAGTATAAAAAATGGGAAATTGTAAAATATTTAGTGAACTTATTTGGCACGAATAATAAAAATAATGAAATTGTCAGTGTTGACTCATCACATTCGGATCACAGGTTTCACTTTCAAATCTTCCCCATGTAGAGTGCTCTTCTGATAAATTATGCTCAGACTCTGACTCAATATCTGAAACAAAGTATTATACAATCAATAAAATAAATTGCACAACGAATGGGAGATTTAGGGAGACCAGTTGGTTATTACGACAACCTGTTATTAAACTGAAACATTTACACTTGTATTTCAGACAGTAAGATCGATTCTATTATTAGACTGAAACATTTACACTTGTATTTCAGGCAGTAAGATCGATTCTATTATTAGACTGAAACATTTACACTTGTATTTCAGACAGTAAGATCGATTCTATTATTAGACTGAAACATTTACACTTGTATTTCAGACAGTAAGATCGATTCTATTATTAGACTGAAACATTTACACTTGTATTTC
>JAYMFX010231568.1:3364-21667 GCA_036784945.1 Monocelis spectator | reverse complement strand
AAAACTGACTTTTAAACTTTCTGTATCTCATTCTCAATTTATCTCCCTAAATAAAATTTATTATTATTATTATTATTATAAATTTGATTCACGGTTACTTTTCCATTTTGCCAGAGGACATGATGAGAATTTGTTTAAAGAATAATTCATATATTTTTATAAAAAATTAGAATAGAAACTTTGCAAAGCAAATTTGAACTCGTATCAACTCAAATAATCAGAAAGGATGAGGAGTATCAAGACTTAAAAGAAGTGAGTTTATTTAATTATAGAAGAATTGAAAAAATTAAGATGTGGAAATATGGAAGATGATACGAAATAATATGTAATTGTCACTGTATAATCGATTGGCTAAAAATGAGAATAATTTGGACATTTCATTCGACGAAGAATATCCTTAGAAATGACAAAACTAATGAATAATCTTGACTATACGATTTAGAAATGAGAAAGTGAAAACAAGAGGGTCTATATACCTATAATTTTAAGTTTAGAAAAAGATTCACATTTTATAATCTCTACAGAAATAAGATCACAAAAAGTGAATAGAAAATATGGCTTCAAGAAATAAATCAAACAATTCTCTTCATAGCAAAGAGAAAAGATTAAATAAAGCTTTGAGATAAAATTACAATTGCTATATTATACATTTAAAGAAACAAAGAGAAACTTTGAATAGTTTAATGATGGGTTTAAATGTTCCATTCTGTGTTTTAAATACCTATACTGCACATGGAGTTTTTTCCTATTTCTAGTTTATATACCCATAGACATATAACATACTGAGCCATGACCTAATCAATTTATTTTCGTTTATATATAGAAATTAAAAGAAACCATTAAGGAGCATGGACTGGATCAAGATGCTCTGCGAGAGAAATTGAATAAAGAGTCAGATGAAATAATCCAAGATCTTCAACAGGAGCGGGATGAAACCATGGAGGTAAGAAATTTAAGAATATAAATATTTACTTTTTTTAATGAGTGGTTTTGGTAATTCGATATTAGTATATTTTGATATTAATAATATTCTTTAGAAAATAAACGACCTAGAAGAGTTACTATTGGAACGTGAAAATATCAATTTTAAAAGCGACGCAAGTGAAAGTCTATCAAGAATGAGCAGCATGGAATTGAACAGGCGTGATTCCACAGTCAGCGGTACGAGGAGTCGCTCAGCTTCACGATTAATCACCATGACAGCAGATTTAGAGGATCTTGTACAAAAGTTGACGGCTGAAAACCGGGAATTAACAGAAGAAATCAATGATTACAAATTACAAGTAGCAGCTTTGAGAATAACTGAGGGCCAGCCTCGACCAGAGGTCCGTTACAGGTCAGAAACGGCCACAGAAAATTTTGCTCAAGAACTTGAATCTTATGGAACGCAACAGGTAGAACAGTTTTAATACAATTGTTTCGTTTTATATATATTATACATTTAATCGTTCGAGTATGTGTAATATGCATTATATAAGATGATGATTTCAAGGACTTCTAATAATAATTAGTACATGTGTGTTGGATTATATATGTACTTACCTATAATACAAAATTAATTATATATATATATATACCTAATGATAATACACATTTCGGTTAAAGAACTATTACAGAATAGGTATGTTATATTCAATTGTTACTCGAGACAGAATGAGGTTAGGATTGTTAAAATATGTTATATCATTTTATGATAAAAGTATGTAAAAGAAGTATATCCGAAATTGAGGCTATATGCTAAAATAATATTTTTATTTTATAGTTAAAAGATGCCCTCTCGAATGAAAAGGAAACTGTTGCCAGACTTCAAGACTATGTCAATCATTTATTAATGCGCATAGTTGAAAACTATCCAAAACTTCTTGAGCTTGTCTAATATTAGAAAATATTGGGAGACAGTTTTAAATTCCAGAATACCTACAAATATTATCTATATATAAATTTCATTAACTCAAATCATAATAAATTATTCATTGATTTTCACTTTCCTGTGATTAAGTTGTGCCATGTATGACTTATTCAATACATTCTATATTTTTATTTTTAATGAATTCTATCTTACATATGAAGCAAATGAGTAATTCATATAGTTACATCTATAGGTAGGTACATTATTTAAAACAGGGATACAAGAATAATAAAACATCGATAATTAATGATACATCAAATTTAAAAATAAAATCGATAAGTTGCGACCGATTATGTCACAACTTCTCATTGCATTTTCTTATAAGCTGTTAAAATCAGATTAAACCAAATTTTATAATCCACTATATTCACTGCCTATTATTTCATAACTATGCCGTACTACACTTCCTCAGGCGTTTGTTCTTCTTCAAATAATGGCAGTTGCTCAAAATCTGAAATATTCAATTACAGTTTCACATATATATTTAAAAAGTTATGTAAACTATAAATTACATACGTATATGAACATTATCAGACTTCAGATTATACTTTATAAGTTAATTAATATACTTAAATAAATAAATAATAAAAATAGGCTATATTTTCAAAATAACACTACGCATTATGTTACAGGCATTAATAAGATAAGTTTTGAGCTGACGTCGCATATTGTTACTGACATGTGTATGTATTAGAGTTTATGGATCATTCGGACAAGGAAGTTCTTTTTGCTTGCTTCTGTGATGACACTGCGTGTCAGGTTGTGGTCTCTTCTTCTGAGGTTTCGGTGATGGCTTATTTCGTGTGGAAGGAACTTGTGGAGGACGTGGTTTTTGTTTTTGAGTATCTTTCTGAATAGCTTTTCATCCGCTTTCTGCATGATTTGTAGTAAGTCAGTCGTTGAATTACAGTATTCTCGTTTTATACTTCTTTTTGTGAAGCTAGTTAGCCGATTTCTGTCGTGTTCACGGGTGAGGCCCCACCAGCTTTGGCTCGCATACGTTAGTTTGCTTGTGATAAGAGAGTTGTAGATGTTATGCGTAGTCTCCCTGTTCATGCCGCGACTTTTGAGTATCTTGATGATGTAAAGGCCGGAGATTCATTTTTTTTAATATAATCATAGAATAACTCACAGAGTATAAAACATGGAGTAATAATATAATAGTAATATTGTGAGGATTATACTATTCTCAGAACGCTCAGAACTATAAATATACTAATTACAATAGTATGAACTAATTTGTTTAATTAAGATAATTTATGATAATCTCTAAACGAGTTTTTCAAAATAGAGGAATTTACATTTGTAAATTAGAGTTAGTACAAAATGACAACTATAAGAAATTTCTGCAAAAAAGTTGTTGCTGTTGGTAGAAACTACAGGTTCTATAAATTGATTTTATTTTAGATATTTTTAAAACACACTTCATGGTTTTCCTAATTTGTGCTTAGTAGGTAGTGTTGTATATGTATATAAGAATAAGAGTTTTATGATTTCATCAAGAATTAATATTTCTTCCCTTCTTATTATACACATCCTTAGAAAACCATAAAATAGTATAACCAATTATTAGATTAAAAATAAACAATATTAATAGAGCTACATATAATATAATAATATAATAGTAATATTGTATTTTATAATATTACTATTGCTAATTAATTCTAAAAAATTCCCTTTTAAAGCATATTTATTTTATGTGTATTTGAAAGGGCATCTGGTGTATAACAGTTAATCTATTGTCAAGTTTTTTCCTTATCAATCCTAAAATTCCCACAATTTATATTCAGATATTTATCAAGGTTTAAAACATTTTTTGCTAACCATTTTTGTGTAGGATTTTTCATTCAAAGAAGTACATAATGTCCTATTTTTTGGAAATGAATTCTTAAGCTCAATTCAATTTTTGTAACTAAAAAATACAATCTATAATTAGTTATAAAAAATGAAAATAATTTATGATATAAACTGTCATTATATCATATGATTTTTTTATTGTTTCTGTCAATCTTTTAGATTTAATTGATTCCTAATAAAAACATATTTTAAGCACTCATGAAAAGGGTTTAAGAGAAAAAACAATTATAAAAATAGTTTTCTATTATTAAAATGCCTCAGCAAGAATTATTAATCTAAATATGCTTGCATAAAAAGTGAATGTATTTTTCTGATATATTTGTCATCTTTGAGTGTTTGAGTAATACTCTATTAAGTATTTTTTCATATGTATTTATTATACTTTTTTAAGAGATCATGCACTTGAATTGAATAATCCTGTTCCTACAACTCCAGTTATATTTATGAAACCTGGCTCCTCTATCATAACAGAAAGTGAAAATATAAAAGTAACTGAATTAAAATTATAATACAGTCAAATTTGAACTGATTTAACTGCAATTTTTAATTTATTTCCATTTGCTCATGTTGACAAAACTATACAACTTCTGCACACAGTCAAGATGGTGACTTCAAAGCATGATATAGATTACATTGTCAGACTTAGAGATAGCTTTATTTATTGCTAATTAGTTCTCAAAAATTCCCTTTTAAAACATATTTACCTTATATTTAGATACCGCATGATTCAGAGGACATTGCTCATGAAGTTGAATTGGGAATTGTAATTGGTAACACCTTATCCAATGTTAGTGAAGAAGATGTAAGTCATCTTATAGTTACTATTAGCTACTTAAACATTTTTAAGGAAAATCGATTTTGTCTAAAGTCTTAGAGTACATAGTTTAATGATACATTGATGCTATATTTTTACTAAACTTGAATCAAAAACAGTTCAATTGGTAAAGCCATATTTGTAAAGTAGTAATTGATTTTGATAGTTCTAATCCTTAATTTTCTTTTTTCATTACATAAAATTAAGTTATTCTATCCAGTTATATTCCTTGTGTTATTGTAACTGAAAATAAATGTCTTACACTATCATCATTTTCAATCTTTAAAAGAAAATTCATGATGAATAGTGTGTCTATACAATTTTTATGTAGATTCCTACATATAATAAGTTTGCAAAAATAATTATCCTATGCAAATATCTAAAGTTTCTCATCTTACTATTAACTTAGGCGCTGAAATCAATTATGGGCTATGTGCTTGCTCTAGATATGACTGACAGAAATCTCCAAAATGATTTAAAAGAAAAAAGATTGCCCTGGACGCTCGCTAAAGGTTTTGATACTTCCTGCCCAATCAGTGATTTAATTGAATCTTCTCGTATCCCTAACCCTCAAGATGTTGAATTATGGTTAGAAGTAAATGGTAAAATTCGTCAAAAATGTCACACTGATCAAATGATATTCTCTCCTCAGTTCCTTATCTCTTTCATTAGTCGTAGAATCAAATTGGAAAAGTATGATTTGATTCTGACAGGAACACCTGCTGGAGTAGGTCCAGTTCTGAAAGGCGATACTATTAAATGTGGTATAACCGGAGTCATAACTTGCAATTTCTCTGTCGAATAATTTACTTATATTTTGACGTCTCATCCTATGATCATGTAGCCATCTATAGTTAGTAAAATTTTCATATTTATATCAAATAATAGGTATAATTGTGAAAGTTATTTTTTTAAAATAATAATTAGTTATTTGCTTGATTACTCATATTCTTCTTATCATGAAATTAAAGTAAAATTATACCTATATAAAGCACGAAAATTTCGGATTTTATTCCAATTTGTGTTTCTCTAGTTAATGAGAAAATAAAAACATTATAGAAAATATAGTGATTCCGATAACTATACTACATTATTTCTAATTCATAGTTTTATTAAATTAATAAGCACAAAACAGTACTGAAAACTTAAATATCGAAATCGAATTGTTCCCATGATTCCACTAAATCTATTTACGGTTACCTAATTTATAAATTAGACACATTTTATTTAAGAATTTGCTATAGTTTAATAGGATTGTTAGGTCGTCCTTCATCTATGATGAATACATTTGATTTTTTTACTACCATTTAAAATTAAACGTCTTTTTCTTTTTTCTATTACAGTAGTTCACGGGATCACTGACATGCTAACAAATTAACCACAGAGAACGAAAATTAGTATTTAAGAGTAGGTATAGATTTATGGCGAAGTGATTTCTGATACCAATCAAAAATTATAAAAATGAAAAACGTATCATATATTTATTATAAAAACAACATCGTCAAGTTAAATATAAAATGTTGGCACAATAAAAAACAAACAAAGTAAAAATTCTGGAAAATAAAAAAATACATTTGTCATATGTTATAGCAATTCATTCAAATTCATGACTCATTCAATGACTTCTATTATTATATTATAGAAGTCATTGTACTAATTAAAATGTTAAATTTAAACAATCATAAGGAAGAACAGACGCCTTAAAACTACGGTAACAAGAATCCAATAAATAATTGCTAAAATTATCAGTAGGTGTTATGCAGCATGACGAAATACTTCAGATATATCTATTGAAACAAATAAGCCATGCAATATATGTGCTATATAATAAGGATTATTGTTTGGTAACTATTTGATATTAACAGAAATCGTCATCACAATTTTGCATTCGGTACATCTTCATCCCAGGTATAAGGCTTACATTTAGTATGGTCTAAAATGCATAACGATAATTAGAATGTGTACGTACATATTTACTTATTATGAAGTATCACAAATTTCACAAACGGAAAATACTCGGGAAGAAACCACAATCTTGTAAGAAGTACAATGGTTACCTGGTACTGTCCAGCCTTGAGGCATATAGAGACTGAATCCTCCATCCACATACAGGGTTTGTCCAGTGATGTAGCACGCAGCAGGGGACAGAAGAAATGTACTGGCAGCAGCTATCTGTAATGCAGTCATAATTGTATGTTATAAGCTGGACGTATTATTATGCATATTTAGATAGGACCATAGAATATATGTACGCTATAAAGATATACTATGAATATATTTGTATAATATGATAAATATGTGCATTAGATCTTTTTGAATCACACGGATCCTCAGTTCAAGACTTATCTACAAGAGCTCATAATCTTGCGAATCACAACTTCATGAGATGAGTTTATATAACGGAGCTTCGATCGATACAGAGATTAATTAAATCACTTAAACCAATCATTATGAATTCGTGTTCATACAATAGTTCAATAAATTCCAACAAAATGCGATAGCATAAAATAAGACCAACACTTATTCACTAGGATTTTACATAAAAATTAGCAGATTATTATTGCATCGAATGGTCACCAAGTAGTGAAACACACAAATTAGGGTTCATGGTTCTGCTATTTTAGTGGACTACTATTTTAAAATTACAACATAGTCTTCAGAAAGCATATACATATTATGTGTGTGTAACTGTATATTAGAACATGTTATTCTTATTGGATCGACTATATATTTTCATTTATTCATAATTGATTATGATCCAATCACTACACCACAAAATTTCTAATGTGTATTAGAATACTAGCCTACCTCCTCCGGGCGACCTAATCTCTTGTGTGGAGTTCTTTTTGCAGATTCTTCAAACATCTGTTTACCAATCTCTCCATAATTAGCCACGGCTGTTTCTGAGTAAGTCACTCCCTGAAAAAATATTGCACAAATTCAATAAAGCAGTTTTCCTCAATTTATACTATGTATTGATTATAGTTCAGCTGATGAGTTTCTGGGAACTATATTATGCATGCATTAGGTAAGCATAATATGTGAGTTTAGTGTGAGATCAGTGATTGGTTCTTCTCTTATTTCTTATTAATGATTTGCTTACCGGTGCTATGCAGTTGATACGAACAGCACTGGGGGCCCACTCCACTGCAAGACTCTTGCTCAGCGTTTCTACTCCAGCACGAGCTGCTGCAGAATGACTGAATGAAGATAAAATAATGACACAACTATGTACTGCTACATAAACCATGATTCACACAAGGTCCATTGAAACCAAATGGTTTAACATATAAAGCAAAAACTTTACTGGAGTTAATTGTGAAATATTAGCTTTTATTTTAATTAAACTTTTATGCATCTAAAGTCGATTTAATGAACTTCTAAAAGTACTTGAACTAATTCCAAGTATATAGATACACATAGTGTAGAAGTACCTCATTCCAGGATATCCCTTGTAAATATCCATTATTATGTTGACTATGGAGCCTCCATTATCTCTCATCCATTGATTGTAAGCTGGAAATATATCATTATTTTATTGTAAAAAAAATCTTGTAGTATTAATTATTTAACTTAAAAAAATTCTTACATTCTTTACAGCATAGAAATGTTCCAGTCAAATTTGTTTCAATTACAGCATTCCAACCCTTTAAAGAAATATCTTCAAGGGCACTTGGAAATTGACCTCCACCATTATTAACTAGAAAGTCTAATCGACCAGTTTTCCTAATTACATGTTTCACGAGGTCAACTACCTAAAATGATGAATATTTTAACTATGAAAAGCATTCAGAGAACTCAACCAAACCAATCGGTCTTCATCAATCCATTACCAGTTATTTTTCCCCTTTTTAAATTTATCATTTTTGTCAATAGTAGGTAAGGTATGTTAATCTCTTCAATGCCATAGAAACATGACTGCACATTTTATAGGTCGTTTTAAAAAACTAGCGGAAGACAAGTTGACTATGTTGTCTTTTGGAAGTTGAAAGATGCATTACAATTATATTGTAAATAAATCGATTTCCAGAGGATGAGATAATCATGTCTTTATAATGAAGAGGTTAATGCAACAATATGTCTGCAAAGATGTGTTGTTATCAATCCAAAAAGACCATCTGCTTTTAAATTAGCAACTTTATCAAAATGCCTAATATCTAAATCTAAACATTCTTTACTTCATTTTCTTTTCTTATGTTGCACACTTTATAGTTTAATTGAGAATAATTCTTCTGTGCAAGATAAGGGTTCACATATTCACAAGTTGTCTTTAATTTATCTTCATTTCTTGATGCTATGGTTACATTACAACCTAAAAAATCAATTAATTAATCTATTTTTGTATAATTATATCATAGATGAATTATCTAAATAAGTTAAACACAATAGAAATAAATATTAAACTTTTACTAACCTAATGAAGCTAATTCAAGTGATATAGCTTTACCAATACCAGTAGCTCCACCAGTAACTATTGCAGATGTTCCATGCAATAGTTTAGGTTTGAAAATACTTCTAATATTCATTTACTAAAATTAGAATAGATCTATGTAAAAACTAGTTTCACTGATGTCTAAATCAAACCAAATATGTATGTATGGTTAAAGCTATTGTTTGACATTAAATAAATAAAACAGATAACATCAGCCAGTGTATCACATTACTTATATGTGATACAATATAGCACATTACTATAAATTTAATTTGGTGATCTATGTAATTTTTTATTTGATTGTTATTTGAATAAAGAAATAAACATAATTTGAAACAATAATCAATTGTTATGCACCTCAACTTGAACATATCATGTGTTATAATATGGTAACATAGTCAAATCAAACAACCACCATCCATTTTCCTTAACCTTTGCTATTTTAATCAAATATTGACAGATGTACTGGCAGGCACTGCGTCTGCAAATAAAGATCATGATCTTTATTTTCATAACATTAACATGCATGTTATGAAACTAACTAATCAGATTTGAGTATATCCCTTAAAAGTTTTTACAACTTAACTGACCCATTCATCAATATAATTTGCACTGTATAAACTTGATTTAAGAAAAATGCAACTGTTGAGCTTCAGAGAAAAGTTTATTATCTAGGATTTACATTTTTCAAACAAAAAATAACTAAAAATTGCCTGACAATCTGCAAACTAAGTTCACTGTTCCTCTACCCTGTCTATATTCTAAATTTAGCGAATTTATTAATTATTTAAGTGAGTAGAATTATCAAATAAGTAGTAATTTCAAGAATTACAGTCTTTTAAAAATAGCTGACGCATATAATAATAAAGAATTTATATAAATAAAGTATTGGAATTTTTTCATAACACCATTTATTTTGAAGCTTAAAAATTAAACAATTCAATGCTTTTATGAATAGTAACCTTTCTAATAAATATATAACATTTCTTAAATCAATAATCCCGATAAACATTTACCTAGAAATGAAAGCATGCTTAGTTTCATGGTAAGTCATGCTTATACATATAATAGTATAACGATAAAAATTAGAATTATTTTAATGTAGTGCCAATTTTCATGCTTCTTTCAGTATTTGTTATGCGTATTTGCAGATTTTAGAATTATTTTTGATGCAATGTAATTTTCAAACTATTTTTATATAAAAGTAGAAACATTAACATTTTGTGGGTAAACACATATTGCGTAATATGGATTTTCAAAAAAGTAAAACATCTAAATAATAAAAATGAAATACATGCTTTCATATTACCATTTAAAGATTTATAGATTATACTTTTAAGTGTTAATAATTTTAAATACATTTAAATTGGTAAAATATTTCTTAATATACTTTATATGTTGTACTATTTTATAATTAAATCATTTTCTATGTTAGCTAATAGTTTAATTCTAATTGAATTAGACTGCTGCTAAAAGCTTGATGCCATATTGACAAAGGGTCCATCAATTTATCTATGGAAATACTCTTATTTGATTGGTTAATCTCATAACCTGACATCTAACCATATTGACAAGTGGGCTTATCAAGTTACATCATTTAATGAAATCTTTTGATTAATGCTTTCATATAATTTGATCTTATACTACAACTGCCTAACTTTAACTGGACGAATTCTACAAAATTCACCTTTTACACACTTCTTTGCCATCTTTACATAAACTTGTTCCATAAATTTATGACTAAATTGATAAACCTTATTTGAATATTTTATTAAAGCAATTTATAAATGACTTCAATCCAATACTTGTGTCTGTCAAAAAAATTTTCAAACATTATTGCCAACTGCTAAGGGGCCATCCATGCATAAAGTATGTACGCACATTTTAAAATAATTTTAACCCCCCCACTATGCAAGTTGTAAAAATCCCACTAAAAATTAAAAAGGGACAAACTATATATTCGTTAATATGTAGCCAAACTCAATACATATTGTTAACACGTATTGATCAATATACATATTACCAATACATTAAACATTGCTGCTATTACTATTAGATTTGGAGTGCTATGATTGGTTATTGCACGTGCAGAGATTTTCTTAACTGCGCGTGTCGAATTAACTGCTGTAGGTATGACAATGTTGTATTACGGCAGACATAGGAATAAAAAATTCTGAACTAAATTAACCTGTTGAAAGATAGTGTATATGCGTATGTACAATAGTTATACACTACCCCCCTCCCCATATGCTTTTGTAAGCTTTTGATGTAAACCCCCCTCCCCCTAAAATGCGTATGTACTTTATGGATGGCCCCTAAGTATGAATCATTTATATTGCTCATTGGTGTTATTATAAAAACACATATAAATTGTCAAGGATGATAATACATTACATATTATATCATCATAGGTTGTAATAAAACTATTTCATATTATATAATTCATGTACTTCACATAAAATTCAATTAAATTCATTCTATTATTTTTATTCTAGGAATGATACTGCTTTGCAAGCTAACAGCTTTTGTTTATCGAGTGATGTAAAAAACCCTTTACATTCTAATATTGTTATGCAAGCCATGGATATTCTTCAAACAAATTTGATGCTTCAAGATCTCAATAAGAGGGGGTCATCAATTAATTCAGTATATTTGAAAGATAATAATTTTGTTTCTGCAAATGAACATAAACTGAAATATCTCAACAATTCAGAAATTATTTGTCGTCCTAATTGCTGCAATTCTACCTTACCATGCGCTCATACATATGATGAAAGAGAACCTTTTTATGTCAATCCAAAACAATATGTTCGAATTTTAAAACGCAGAGAGGCCCGTGCTAAATTGGAAGCTGATGGTCGAATACCCAAACACAGAAAACGATATTTGCACGAATCACGTCATTTGCATGCAAAAAAACGCCTCAGAAATTCTTCTGGTCAATTTTTTAAAGCTACCAGTAGATCAACAAACACTGCAACTACAGAGACAATGCTCTCTATTAAAACTGAAAATAATAGCAGTTTCAACCTTTTCCATGCAAATTCTGGTTACTCTGAAGCTCCAAATATTCCCACATTGCTGCCTTGCTTAGATAGTAAACCAAATTTTGTCAAGCAAAACATGAATGAAAATTTCTCTTTATGCGTAAGTATTTTTAATACATAATCTGCTTGTTGATATTATATATACAGTTAACTTTTTTAAATATAGCAGTTTATAAATTTTCAATTTAGGCAATGTAAATTTGAATTCAATGGTACAATGAATTAAGGTAGAGAGAATTGAATAGTCAAGAATTACAGTTTTATCTCAATAATTTTAAACTAGAGATGTGAGAAAGTAATTATATATGGATGTTAATTTAAACAATTAAAATACAATCGGTAAGTATTTGTATAAATTGAATTTAATAAATAGGTATACCTATGATAAAAATAATGTGTTTATGTAGAGTTTTTTTACAAATGTTAAATTTTTATTCTATTGAATTTATAATGTTATTTTATTTTCAGTGGTATGATTGAATATAGTAATAGGTAACAATATTTTCCTTTATTAATTTTTTAACCCGAATAATCACGTCTGTAATAACAATCTAAGGCAATGTATTAACTTTAATATTGAATAATGGTGAATAATAAAGTCATGGGTTTGGGTATATATTAGGCATCAAAACCCAGAAATGAAATTGCCGAAATATAGATAGGCTATATTCATTAGAAACTTAAAATGCGTTGGTTTTAATTTTAGATAACAGGACTATGATGCACATTTTATAGCATAATGAACGTGAAATCACAATAATCAAAACTTATTGTTGTCTCATATGTCTTGTGCTTTAAAAAAAGTGTATGATTTCTATTTTTAGACCATTTACGACGGGATTATTGGGTTTAACGTTTTTCTTTTCTTTTTTGGTTTAATTCTAATATTAATTTGTAAATAATATTAGTAAATACAATAAACTACGATCTATAGATATAGATAGATTTGTTTCATTGTCTTTTATCAAGAAAAAGACTACAGACTACTTCTCCTTTTGGATGATAAAAAATTTGAAATTATCGATAATTTGTTTATACAATAAATTAAGTGAGAAAGCATCTTTTTTGAATTAAGTAATGAAATAGGTAAATGGATTAATTTTTAATTCTATTGGTCTTCTTAGTCTTCATAAGGCAAGAATCAGTTTTGTTTTATTATATTATATAATTCACATATTTTTTTAACATCAGCATGGAACAAGTGTTTTTATATAAAAGGAAATGATGCATTTTTTCAAAAATTGATATAATATGTACAGTCGCAATGTTCTTCTTAAATTAAGGGGGAAAATAATTGACGATTTATACTTTTTTGCCTTCAAAGTTTAGAAAAGAACTACTGAAAATTTTATTGATAAGACTTTTTAACAACTTAATCATATACTATATGTAGTAACAAAAACATGGAAAATTCGCTAAATATTGCTAATCGCTTTACCTTTCCTGCATAGTATGGTCTTATATCTGAATTTTGAGCTTAGTTCAATGCAATTAATGTTATGTACATGGGTTGTTGCTTTCTTCCCAAAGTAGTAGGTATTTACCTATACTTTACCAACTAATTACATTTGAAATTTCATTTTTCTAATAGTGAATTAATTTCCATAGATTCGATTATACACCTCATCTTTTTTTTTATCTATAATAGATAAAAAGATAGGAAATTCCAATTTGACTTCAGTTAGTTTTGAAAAAAATATTTTGATGGGGTGACCTTGATCAATAGTGTGCTGAGTTAACACAAATTGTTGTATGCATCCGAAAGTTTCACAAAACTTGCTTAGCATATCAATATTAATTCCAGTGAAAGCATATTAGTCGTAATTAAAGAAGACGCCAGTAAAACCTATTGGACCATAGTATTGTACCCCGAATCAGTAAACGAAGAGTTAATGTATTATATGTTATCTTCCTCGTACTTTTTAAAACAATATAGAGACCTTCCCTCGATATCGATTTGTAGATAAAAAGAAGAATAAAATGATTCAACATTAATACTGCGATATATTTCGTCAATTCTTAACAAGCAGATATACAATTGACAATTAGAGAATTAAAACAAAGCGGACACAATGATTACGTAATCGATGATGGGATTAAATAAAATCAATAAGAACTGAATGCACAGGCAGTTAATAAATTAAATGGGAAGGATGCTCGGTTTAATCAAAATCTAATTGGGTGCAGAGGATATGGTTTAAGACTGGATAAGAATGGATTGATACAATTTAAGTTTGTTACTGAGCTGGGCGATAATGTTAAACTGGTTGAGAGAGTCATTGATGTCCGACACTGCGCAGGTAGAAAGGTGCCGGGTAATACCACTATTGGTCGAATAACTATTAGGTCTGACTTTTGAGTTGACGAACCATTTGGAGATATGCTCTCTGATTCGGGCGGACAATCTTCTTCCAGTCTTGCTAACGTAACTGGAACCGCAGTTACAGGTAAATTTGTAGGCGACATTGGATCGGTTAGACTGAGGAGTTTTGTCTTTGAGAGCGGGGGTGAAATTTTCTTAATTGTTGGAATGATAAGGAGCTTGGCTGTAGTAAAGGTAGAGTTGTTTTGATGAGTCTTCCCGCCCGAATCAGAGAGCATATCGCCAAATGGTTCGTCAACTCAAAAGTCAGACCTAATAGTTATTCGACCAATAGTGGTATTACCCGGCACCTTTCTACATACATCAATGACTCTCTCAACCAGTTTAACATTATCGCTCAGCTCAGTAACAAACTTAAATTATCGATCTGTGAATCCATTCTTATCAACAGTCTTACACCTAGCTTCTGCACCCATTTTGATTACACCAGCATCCTTCCCATTTAACTTAATCATTGTGTCCGCTCTGTTTTAATTCAATCTCTAATTGTCAACTGTGTATCTGCTTGTTAAGAATAATATAACGAAATATATCGCAGTATTAATGTTGAATCATTTTATTCTTCTTTTTATCTAAAAGCAATATGAATTATATTGCATTTCGATTAGTTTTTTATTGCAATAATTGCATTACAACATAATATTATATATTTTAGATATATCTCTTGTTGCGCAACCGCTATATTTTCGAATTACTATCAAGAAGATCTTTTTTTGTAGAAGTAATTGCATTCTATTGTATTTTTAAAGCCATTTTTTCAGCGGCATTTTGTATTTATTATCTAATAAATTTTACTCTAAAACTATAAATTCACTACATATAATGTATGTTGGTAATTTGTTTTTATGTACATATATATATTTATTGCAATTTATTTTTTACTTTTATGTATAATGTATGTTCTATATGTACATACGTCATATACTTGAAACAAATTTAAATGTTAAAAATCATTGCAGCAGTTATTTTTGGTCAATAAAAGCTCGAAATTCAAAAACAATTAATGATGATCAGCTTATTTAGATTAAATTTCGCTTTTTTATTGACCAATTTAGCAAACGAATATTTCTGAAATAAGGTGGAAATTTTAAAATATTTAGCCTCGTCCAATCAAAACTTAGGCCCTATTCGCTCACGAAAAAATTCTAAATTTTTCAGGGCGAATGGATTTTTCAAACAAATTTAGCGATGTTTGTTTACGTTTTTAAGTGATCTGATTGGACGAGCCTAAATATTCTAAAGTTTACGCCTGTTAAAATATGTTGATCGTTCAAGATATTTCTGAAATACTCGTTTGCTAATTGGTCAATAAAAGCAACTGATCGTCATTAGTTGTTTTGAATTTCGCGCTTTTATTGACCAATTAGCAAACGAGTATTTCAGAAATATCTTGACCGATCAACATATTTTAACAGGCGGAAACTTTAAAATATTTAGGCTCGTCCAATCAGATCACTTAAAAACGTAAACAAACATCGTTAAATTTGTTCAAAAAAATCCATTCGCTCTGAAAATGTTTGATTTTTTTCGTGAACGAATAGGGCCTATAAAAGTCTCATTAGACACACATTTAAAGATAATTTCAATTCAGTATATCATGAGAAAAATGGTAACTCTAAGTCAAAAATAGGACATTTATATATAGAAATAAGAAATGACCCCTACGTACAAAACAAACAATAGGAATACTAAAAATTGACAAGTAAAATCAATAGACAGTGGAGAAAGTGAATAAAAGCAAACAATTAATAAATCCTTAAAAAAGCTAAATTTAGTAAAATATCGAGCTGACATATTCCGCCCAAATATTTAAAATTCTTGTTATAGTTGATTTACTTCTGGCTATTAAAATCAACTTATTATGATATCGTAGGTTGTTTCGTAAATAATTTCGTTTTTTATTGATAGTAAATACAATTTGTAAATTTGTAATTTAATAAAACACATTTAATATGTAATAATAGCCAACAGAAAATCAATTACAAAGTTAGACAATTTAGTTATAGACAATTCAAATGAAATATGTTATTTATAAATGTGTGAAATATCTCAATATAGGTACTTGCTGCAAGAAAAGATAACATCGCATACGGAGCAACTAATCAGTTATTTTCATAAACTTGATGTCACTCAGAATATAATCACTCGCACTCACTTATAATTAAATATTAAATTGCAATCATTGATATTGTAGAAATCAGCAAAAGTGCACAGATTAAGTATTATGCATATCGAAAATATTTATGTTTACTATATTCTACTAATATTCTATAGAATGTATATTTGTTGACCATTTCATTCAGCAATATATCAAATGCTATTATAACACAACATTATAAAACATAAATATTCCAAATTGTTTTAGTCTCAAAAATTTCCTTTCAAGTAATTAAATTTACAGCCACATTAATAGATTAAATATGGCATAACAAAACTCAGGTAATTAGAGCTCAGAATAGTACATATATCGATCCACTCACCGCAGATTGCACCATGTACCGGCGACATTTTCTCAACGCGAGAATGGCATGATCGATATCAATATTGGTTGCCTCACTTTGTATTATTTGTTCGATCAGATTACAAATCACAATAAAAGTTCCTGTGCGACCAACACCAGCACTAGAAATCAGGAGACAGGTATAATATGAGGAGACAGATATAACTGCGAAGAGACAGGTATAACACCAAGAGACAGATATAACTGCGAAGAGACAGGTATAACACCAAGAGACAGATATAACTGCGAAGAGACAGGTATAACACCAAGAGACAGATATCACATAAAGAGAGAAGAAACAAATTTGAATGGCTCAAAATTATGAACAAGTTAAATATTCCATTAGATATCACCTGCAATGAACTACTATTGGAGATTTTCCAGTCAATTTTTTTCTCTGTTCATAAACACTGATTAACCGATAGAATACGTCTATATCAGGCTGCTTGTGGTCTGGCCATTTGAGGAAGTGGATCTGAACAACAGTGCGACAAACTTCACACTAGAATACACATATTGAATACAGGTAAATTAAAGCAATTCGAAAAACTTGAAAGTAAAAGTAATGTTTTGAGCATTAAAAGTTACTTTATACTTTTGCATGTTACCTTTGCAATGGAAAATTTCCTCAAAGTAGCATAGCTGCCAGTTTTTTCTGCAAGTGTTTTGAGTTCCATATCATTTAGCATAACAGCCGTGCCTATGTCTGGCCAATATTTGTTGCACTTCAATTTGTCCCCCTCTTGAATGCTAAAATTAAAATGCAAAATCAAATGATATTTTGAAAGCAGTTTTTATTTATTTATAAGAAATATTTTGTTTGGTTCAAAAGGGATAAAATTTAACTTGACCATAGCAATGATGCTTTATTGCCTAAATAAGATATTGTCCACCTTAGACTAATTAAGATGAATTTTACTCACTTGGTCACCATGACTATTAGTGAACAATTTTGCTCATATATCATGCTCCAGAAGTCTCCAATAGTGGAGCTTAATGGACCCTGTGTGGCGATATACTCTTTTGGATGATGAAAACCACTAACAAAACTGGCATTTATATAATCACCCTCAATACCATCGATTTTAACTCTCGTTTGATCAACTGAAAAATTAAAAATAAATCTGTTTTATGAATTTATATTCTCAATTATTCTGGAAATAAATAAATCAATTTGAAAAGTACACAAAGTTATTGAATATTCAAATGTTAGCTAACACACATGGAACATAGCCAAGTGTGAGCTAACTCATACGGAACAATGGTATTGTATAGACAAGAACTAGAGCTAACTCATATGGAACAATGGTATTGTATAGACAAGTACCAGAGCTAACTCATATGGAACAATGGTATTGTAT
>JAYMFX010231567.1:1288-24822 GCA_036784945.1 Monocelis spectator | reverse complement strand
GAGAAGGAATATGAGAAGGAGAAGAATGCCAATTAGGAAATTGTAACAAACATTAGCATAACTAAACAGAACAAAAACGAATAATAGTACTTAAATGGGTTTTTGTTTAACAAACAAATTTTGTTTTGTTTTCTATATATGAAGGAAATGAATGAATTCGTATTTAATATTTTATCAATTGATGAAAAGCTGAGAGAAAAAGCAGATGTGTGTATACAATTGAAGATTAGAATCGAAGCGGCTCACCAATAAGTATTATGAGCGAGACGGAGAGATAAATTTGGTTTGAACAATTTTGATTCTGCTGCGTGCAATGCAATACAAAAACACGATGAGTTTTCCCAAGAATTATGTCGACTATAGTTTGAGCAGCAGAATAAAAATGAAGACAGCTAATCCCACAATACTTCAGAAATACGAGACGCTGAGTGGCTAATTCCCGATTAAATCGAATGCAAAATGCAACGCATTTAAATCAGTATATAGTTGACACAACAATACTCACACTCTCATATATTAATTCATTAGAGAATTTCAAAGGTATGAAGAAGGCGATTTTTACGCCTTCTTCTTACAACAAACAAGAAATAAGGAATCAAATTAATTTTTTCTCATTTTAAAATGTAGTTATTGTTCTGGCTGTTTGTTTTGTTATGTGAAAATACCGATATAGTTTTTCGAATTCCCTTCCCAATGAATTTAAGAGTTACCGCAATGCAATCTCGAAAGTGGTGTGGTGATGTTATAGCAAGTAATTTATGATGGAGTTGATTGGCAAAGTCTAGATGTGTAAAATCAGCAGGGTTAGAAGTGGCCCCCAGTCTCGTGGTCATGCTCGATCAAGCGCGCTCATTTTGACTGTCACTTCACTCTCTCTAACTCAACTATACTATACCAACAAGTGCAGCGATACACAACCCGCTGTCTGTCTACATACCGTGAGAAACAGTCGAATGAAGTGAGCAGCCATTTTGATGAAAGCATCATTCAAGCGTGACTTCAAGCAGCTACACATCATGATAATAATAAGGAATTCAATATCAACATACTTTAGCGCAGATTAAATTAAATTTCAAGAACACACACACAATATAAATACACAATAATAATAATATGCACATTATTGTGAGAAATACGCTGCTAAAAGCTCAAACCATAAACTAAATTTAGTACACATTTAGTTGGAGTAAATGAGAGTATAATATACCTACATGAACCTACATGTATGTATGTAGCTTTGATTGATGATACTATTCTCTTTATGCTAAATGCTAAATGGCAACATTAAATAGCATTTTAAACTCCTCCCTAAACGTTTGATGATTGAAAATAAAGATGATCCATTTTTAGATCAAAAGATCTCTTGAACAAACAGAAAGGTACAACAATGTAGAAATTTTCTGAACAAGAAATCTTTCAATCCAATCCTCTCCAACTCCTGAAGAGGATCCGTTCAAAGAACAAAAGGATCTCAAAGGATCAGAGGAATCAAACATCTCTTGAACAAACAGAAAGGTAAAACAATGTAGAAACTTTCTGAATAAGAGATCTTTCAATCTAAATGCGGATCCTCTCCAACATCTGAATCTTTAAGAAGAATCTCTTGCTTCTTTCTTTTAATTTCGCTCTCGCTCTGTATGCAGAGTTGACTGATTGTCATATAATGCTGATTCAGATTATATAATAGCTCGAGTTATGATAAGTAAGAATTATTTTACATTTTTACACTCTACCGCAGTTTTAGAAAATAATTGAATTGTCGGCTAGAGAAAATATTAAATTGAAATTTATTTTTTGTCTACACATATCTACTATCTATATAAGAAATTTCTATGCAATTATTGTGGAATTCATTTATCTGAAGAAAGAACAAGGAGATATTAAGAGCTGGTAGATTGTCTACAAATTCACTCACTTGGAAAGTGACTCACATCGCATATCAACAGGTTCCAAATACAAGAGAGGCAACAAACAATAAATAAGAGACTTTTCACGTTTGGATGATTTCGTAAATAGACTAGAATTTATTAGATTTCATTATTTAATACAATATAATTTCATGAAACATTGAGAGAGTAAATTCACGAAAGCATTCAGCGTTGGTGACTATAGCCATAGTAGCCACTTGGAATGTGGCCACTAGTCATTAGCCAGCTGTCAGTCATGCAGTTGGTATTCACAAAGTGGCTATTCCCAGTGGCTACTCGCTTAGAATTTCTTTAATCATAAGGAGCTTCGTGATTGGTTTATAATTTTGGTATTGAAGTTATTTTTATAATCACGTCTGCATGAATTCAATCAATCATTACAATGTGCCTAGACATATCTCGTGAAACTTGGATGTACCCATAGAAATCGGGGCTATTTTGGCTGAACCACACAGAACTGCTCGCGCTATGCAGATCAAATCAGATGGCTTGTCAGATAATGCAGAAAATCTATTCCGGTTGGTCAAAAATCTGAAAGAACATTCTCGGAATGCTCTCGAACTGCATTCCGAGATTCGTGAATACCACCCTGAATAAAACACTAATTCAACAGAAACAACAAAAATTCTCTTTTTGTAAGAAATCCAAGCAAAAAATGATTAATATTTAATATATTCGAAAACTACAGAACATACTACTGGAATTGTTTTTAAGTAGTATTTGTTAGAGGAATATAAAAAATAAAGAAGCTGATCTTATCTTAATAACTATACAATATGCATTTCGCAAAAGACTGAACAGAGAATTTTCTGACAACAAATAAACGATTGTTACTATAATGAACCTTTTTTCTCTGGGATCTATAGATTCTTATTTATCACTAATTAAATATGGTATATAGATTCCTATCTGGTCTATAATGAACCCTTAAAGATACATCTTTCCTATGTATCCAATCCTAACCACTTTATTTCTTGGGAAATCTTAGCATAATAGGCTTTCAAACTCCACTTTCCCAGGAAAATAAACCTCAGCATAACCTCTTACTTTGAAATCTTGAGTTAAAAAACTGAGTCAGTTTTCTTGAACTTTCTCTCGACACATTTATGATTAATATTTCTAAATTATCCAAATAAATTGGTCCCTTGAAGAAATTAATGGTTAATTATCTTACAGGGTTAGTTATTTGCGCATATAGACAATTTCTTTATACCCGACTTGAATTTTATTGTAAAGAAAGGTTTTTATATTTTTTATTGGTTTTAAACTAAATACCAACAGTTCGAGGGTAGCTATAAATTTTACTTACTGCCTTTCTGAAATCCGCGGGTTAGAATCAGTTTTTTGCTATACGAGGGAATTTCTATGGATTGGGAGTATTACTTACTTTATATTATTTATGATATCTATGCGGAAAGGTCGGATTTCTCTTATCACAATATTCCCCTGTTCCAATGGATATCATACTGTTGTTACACTTCATACAATAATTTGTTCTCTAAGAAATAATAGAAGTTCATATAAACACGAGAAATTTTATGAGAAAGGAAATTTATTTTTTGATTAATAGCTGGAATTCTATTCGAATCCGGCTTATAAAATAGTATTGCACAAATATAATTACATAACATATTCGAATAATAATAACAACAAGACTCAGTATACAGTCACGGGGTGAAAATCAAAGTAAAACCCGTTGCCAATTTCATTTCTATATCACGAAGCATAAAAAAACAAAGAAAAACTTTAGTAAAAATTGTCGGTCTTTATTTTCCTCTTACCATGACTGCATTAGAAGTGTATGATGATAAAAACCCTACCAAACATTTACCATGTCCGTTAGTTGTTACCCAAAACAATACGCTGAAATAGTGTGACATTAGGATAGATCATTTGAGGCTCTCAAGATATGAGAATCTCTCTTTGAGGAATTCCACATCTCTAAACCAATAAGACATATCCCTTTCTGTCGCTGCTGAGATATAAATAGACTGTAGTGACGTCACCACTATTCTAGCGCATAGGATAGGTCTATAGGTATGCATGACAACACAGATAGTTTTCTGAATCAAGAAACCAAAATATAACGCAGTAATATTTATTATTTACAAATATTGTCATCAAAAGAAACAATTCGAAGACATTTTATCTTCACCACAGTGATCCAACTAATAAAAAATGTAGACAGTGCTTTGGAAACTTCTTTGATAGTATACATAAAAGAGATTAGAAGTTTATTACAATAATGAGAATGAGAATAGAAATAGAGAATGTAAAAACAATGATCCCAAAAATGATATCGATTTTTAGGAGAACTTCCAGCGTTAATAATAAATAATAATAATGGGATTGAGATATGAGCACAGTTAAAGAATGACCACATCGTCGTCCTCCTCCTCCTCCTCCGCAATGCTCACTTTCTCGTGCTCCGGTATTTCGCACCGCTCAATCTTCAGAGAGAATGGGCGAATGTGCTGCTTCACGTGCTCTGCATACTCCGAGTAACCGGAGAACTTACACGACTCACCACACATTTCACAATAGTAGACGGGCAGCTTGTGCGTGAAGGCGTGATGCCGCTCCAATTCAATGATGGAGTTGAATTTCAGGGGGATGCACTGCGGCGCCCTCTTGCACACGTAGTTGTGACCCAGCGCGATCATGTGGTCGCGCAGATGCGTGGCGGAATTGGTAGACGGCGCTACGAAAGCGCACATTGGGCATTTCAAATTGCTCTTCAATCCCTGCGCGTGAAATTGCGTCAAGTGTTCAAACAATGGTCGCTGAAGAGATTCGGTTTTCGAATTTTGGCAAACCAGACAGTGCTCGGAATTCTCTATCAGGTCATCGTATTCGCTCTGAAAAGGAGGCAATTAAAACTATCAATCCATAATAACTACAGGTTAAAAGGGTTTGTCACACACAAACAACGGAACCCAAAATGACTTACTAGATGTTGCGTCTCGATGTGCTTGTAGATGAGAGCGATACTGCTAACCTTCTGACAATAGGGACACCTTCGACCAACTGGACAGCGATCTTTTTTCATTTGTCGGTGATAAAACAGTCCCATGGGTGTCCAAAACTCTTTAAGACAATCCGTACATTCGAATGGTTTAATTCGAAGTCGCTTAGTAGTGTCAGATATGTGAGCATTGTGAGCCAATACGAAATGTTGAAACAGCGAATCCACATTACTTAACAAACCATTACAGAGCTCACAGATGATTATCTCACAGACGCCAGTGACCGTCTCTAGCTGGGTCACGCTGCCACGGTCGCGAATCTTATTCGCTTCGGAATTGCTTTCGTTAGTGGCAATTAGATCCGGTTTATTACTCAACGATCCCAGAAGGAAGCTCGTACTATTTGAGTGTCCGCGGAATAGATAATTACTATCATTACCGAACGGTTTAAGATTTTCGTGAAGTTTAAATTTTTGTGAACATTTCTCTAAATGAATATTCAAATTGTGCTCCGACACTTGCTCAGAGCTGCAATAATGACACGCGAATGTCTTCCCGGATTGATTCACGATGCAGAATATCTGATGCTTCGATAACATGTGATGACTGAAGTTGGTGGAATCGCCAGTAACGTAATCACAGAGACAGCAGGAGATTTGCAGCTTCGTACCAAAGGGATTGACGCGTCCATGCTGATGATGCATCGCCAGATCGAAGCGACAACTGCCCTCAAAGTCGCACGACTCACATTTGTGCTTTTCATCCGAGAGTAATTGTTGTAGATGGAACTTTTCCGCAACCAGATCGTCCGATCGTCCATCCTCAAATAGAATGTTATTGTCAGTATTTTTGGTTTCGTTATCTGATGATGAATCGGAAGAGCTATCAGGAATGTATTCTTCATCATCATCATCGGAGTCTGATGTATTGCCAGTGCGACGCTTTTTACATGCAGGAGATGTGTAGTCGAGAACATCAGGAAACATCCGCTTTACTACACTGCAACCTGAAAATATAGACATTGTCTTATTATCTCCTTACTAGAGAATTTATAGCATAGGAAAACAGAGCTTAGTAAATTTAAATTTCTAACATCCATTACATTAACCGCCAAATTACTTACCCAAATCCTCTAAAAAATCTGCTATGGGTCTCAGTGGAGCCTTCTCAATGGCTGGCAACAGCGCTCTCGTCTTCTTTTCAGTGTAGACGTCTGATTGAAACAACTCCACTTGACTGAAAGCTAACGTCTTCCGCTGAACCGTCTGTTTAGCCGGTTGAATGGGACGCGTTGCATTGTTAGGGGCTAGAGGTCGAGCCAATTGCAGATTCACAGGGGCTGGGCGAATATTGGAGCTTTGGATGATGTTGGGAAGTCTTTGCGACATTGTAATGGGATGATGGTTGATAGAAGTGAATTGAACAGGACGAATTTCAGGCTGGCCCTGGTAAGTCACGGGTGCTCTTTGTATGGAATAACGAAGCAGAGCGTTCATCGATCCTGACGTATTTCCAACTGAAAGGAAAGTAATTTTGAAAGATGTTGAGTAATAAAATTTGAATTTTATTGTCATTCGTTACTTTTTTTAGCGACATCCACTTTATTGGTGCAAAATCATCAAATCCATAGATATTGAACTTCTATGCACCGGGACAGATCTTATTGATTTAGAAAACAGAGAATTAATAGCAGATTATGGTGTAACAATGCAAATAAGATATGCCGAAATTGGAGTCCCACAAGGTAGCCTGCTTGGGCCACTTCTGTCCTGTGTGCTAATAATGTTCGTGTAACAAACAAATGCCCCGTAAGTGGCTGTGAAGGAATATTAGTCTACTCAAAGCTGCACAACCGGGAAATATCCAAACCAACTCAACTGCTAACTTTGCATAACGAATATGAAGAGAAAAGTCAGTTCAGTGGAAGTGTTAATGAATGGATTGAATAAAACCACACGATAAATATTCTTGACTAATTAATACAAACCATAAGTACATACGGTGAGAGGTCATCAAAACGAGCGAATGATTTGCAATTCGATCCATCCATGGAGCTACAATCTGTCTAACACATTGGGATGTCGAATAATTCATTTAAACACTGCTCTCTATATTGCCCAGGAGTTGACCTTCTGTCAAATGTTCACAGGAGAAGCATCAGCAGAGTAGACAACGAACTTAAAATATCGTTGCTAGAATTGCTTTCCACCAAAAGAGAACTGAAAAAGCACTAAGACGGCCTAACCTCGAAGAACGACTAATCAAATCAACTACATACTAAAGAAGCATGGAAAACTGGATTGAAATGGTATTATTCCATGTTTAATAGCGACATTACCCACAGACGAGAGTACCCGAAAATGCAATTACAATTTGGTCAATGCTAAAATACGCAGAAGCCAAAACACATCCTAATGACACTGTTTTGGACACTTTGTCCGAACCCTAGTAGTTAGAAGCATGAAACTTGGAGGGATAGTAGAGAGTAGTGTAGAGATACTAAGTTTGGCTCATGGGTGTGATCGACCGTGTTTTGAAAATGTTTTGGCTCCTGCTGTAAGTAATATAGTAAAAAATCACTATTTTTGGCCACTATGTCCTATCACTTTCAGATATGGTCATGAAGTTTTAGTATTATCTGAAGAGAGGTATAGAGAGCTGAAGTTTGGCTCCTGCGTGTAATCGGTCTTGTTTTGAAAATGTTTTGGCTCCTGCTGTATTTTGGCTTCTGCGTATTTTAGCATTGACCATTACAATAGAAGAAACTACCCGCAAAGAAATCGAATAACTGTGGCACCAAATTGACAAGGTCGCAATAAGGGGTGGGTAGGGAGGCTATGGGTTTTGGGGGGAATTATGGCAGGTAGAACTACTTAGACATACACATGGATATATTGAAAGGAGTTATATGATTAAATAACCGATAGTTTTGATAACTGAAAGATGATGTTTATGATTTTTGTATGAGCTCAGTTTTATTTAGACTAAAATCCGGAAATTAATAGAAGTGGCCCACTTGGTGTTATCGTTTGATTCCACGAGGATCCATCGACGTTCATTGAAGGTGAATTGACAATGCGCAAAGCTGTGTAATTACTCTGAGGTGAGATGTCAAATAAGCTGGGCATAGCGTCAGATCTTAAGCGCTGCTTTTTCAGATCGCTCACTTTATTTAATCGATCCTTGGGATCGGTGGAGTTCGCAATGATAAAGCGCTTTTCAAAATGCAAATGGCAAACACGGGCATTGTTCCAATTGAAGTCTGTCAAGGGAGGTAGTCGCGGTATCGCTTTAATCCACGCCGCGCGACGCGATGGATCTTTAGGAAATCTGAATAGAGCTCCCGCTTGTTTATTTTTGGAATTTTTGGAATCACTGTGATAAGCGGTTTTACAAAAGGGCACGTAACATTTAAAACCCATGATGACAAAGACGACAGTTTAAAAAATAAATAGCATTTGAATAATAACAACAGTACAACCAATGTAAGATAGAGTGTTTTCTGTCACCAACAAGACGAGGGATTGAGAGAATGAATGCAATTTGAATAATCAATAAGTTCAGTTGATTATACAGAAATCGATGCTAATAATTTGGTTGGTGAGTGTGTGTGTGTCTGTCCTCGTCAATTGCAGTGAGCGAGTTAGATTGTGCAGTAAGTGATTTTGATTGTGACTTTGCGGTGATTGGCTGCCCGAGTATACCCCCCCCCCCCCCCACCTCCCTGACTATACAGTAAAAAGAGAAGTTTAGCAAGCCTCAGTGTAGAGTAGAGTGTTAAACTGTCTCACGAAATGCCATATAATAGACTGAGAGAGCTAGGCGCAGCTGGAGAGTTCAGTTCGCTCAACAGAACAGAACAGAACACTCTGACTGACTGCCAGCTATATAGGACGTTGGATGTGCAGTCGATTCTAGACGATAGCTAAGGTATCCATAACAATTTCTATCGCTGAGTCAACGCGAAAACTTACATTTAGTCCTCCATATTATGTATAATGTCCTCCCATAATAGTGTAGCATAGTTTTGAGAGGCAACCACAGAGATATTATATAGGAGGCGCCTCCTTTGTCAGGAGGATAGCTTTGGATCGAGTATATGATGGCACGAGGATATCTTTGGATCGAGGTAGCTTTGGTACGAACTTGCTTTGCTTCGAGGCATGGATGGCGTCGAGGATTTTATATCTCGAGGATTTTTATTTGAAATTTGTGTATTAAGTAGTCAAACACTGGATTAATTTATTATCTAGAAACCAGCTGATTAAACTCACAAAAGAAGCATAATAAATTAGCGCGCGGTGCTTGTTCGCTGCGCCAATAAAAATCCTCGAGGCAAAGCAAGTTTGTACCAAAGCTACCTCGATCCAAATGTATCCCCGTGCCATCACATACTCTAGTCAAAGCTATTCTTGTGACATAAAATCCTCGAGGCAAAGCTACATCCCCCTATATAGCACTTATAGAATAAAAACAAGCAATTACTTTTACTTTTAAAACTATGAATAAAAGAAAGTAATTGCTTTTGCTAAACAATGTTTGCTAAAATGAATGTTATAGCTATTTTCCCGCTGTTTTGTTGACCGGCCCAATTTTAGGCGATTCTTCAATATGGAAATATTATTTTCAGAATCAATCAGCAAAGAGGATCATATCAAAATAAAAAGATCAACCACAGAAATAATGAGAGATGCGGAAAAATTGCAAAGTTGAAGCGGTCGTTCAAAATTAAATGATTTTTCAAGACTTGGTTGACTCGCCAATCAACCAAGTCAAAATGAAAAAGGATGATCTATTTTTTTAGCAGTAATAATAATTTTTATTAGAAAATTTTTACCTTTTAGTTCTAATTTGTTTAAAGAAACAAAACCACAATAATAAAAAGAATCAGCTTGCTCATAAAGCTGATTTTACATAATAACACAGTAAGATAATAAATAATGATATGAAAATATGTTAAAATCAAAATGAATTGATTGTCAAGTGACTTACATGTCATATTGCTGCCTTGAGTTTGATTGAAAATTGATACTGGCAATCTGACAACATTCATTTGATTTAATAAAGGCTGAAAATATTTTATAAGACTATGTTTTAAAACAATCATTTTCTAATTAGTGAATAATTAATTGTGATACAAAATGGAAATTAATTTTACCGTCTGTTGGGGTCGAAGTGGACGATTTGCCATTGTGAATATGATTCAGTTTGCTCTACAATAAACAAATTAATTACTTATAATAAGTAATAACATCATTGATAATTAAACCTCAATAGGTTTTATTGACAATCCTCTAGGTAGATAATTATAAACTCTTCATAAAATAAAGAATGACTCAATTGTATGCATGAAGTTAAAAACAAAACAAAACAAATATTAATTGTATTTATTGGGTGTCTACAATCAGTGTACCTAATCAATTGAAAACACTATTATAGTGTTATAGTCTATAATGCAATCAATTGTTTATCGCCTAAAAAGGTCAGCTCGGAATGTAATGTTTTAGAAACTAATCAAACAATATATTATGTGCATACTTCACTTTGAATCAATTTCTTGTCTTACTAATGCCAACTGTAATATTAAAAAATAAGTCATACACATATTTTTTAAATTTTGCATGCGTGCAGACACCCTGTTATTGTGCCAATTTGTTTAAATTTTGGATTTTGAATTCATAATTCCTCTAAATTTATATTTTAAAACTGCAATTTGTAAGCATATAAAGCTACATTTGTATACATGAATGTGTCATTCTTTAATTTAAGTTGAAATTTAATAAAAAGTTTCACTTAAAAGATTTTTTAGTCTAGTGAAATAGTAAATATGTGAAATATAATTAATTCATTATGATTGTTTAATCAAGCATGAGTGAGGTGATTTTAAAAATCAAGATTATAATGCAAACTTTTTATATTGTATATTGCCAAAGTTATTTGGACATTTTAGAACCTATAAGGAAGCTTAGTTGATTAACTTAAATATTGTTGTTAATTATTTTAGTTGATTTATCAATAAAAATGGCATTATTTTCGAGATAATCTACTTTTGTGCCTGTTTGTGATATGTCACTTTTATTACATACATTATGGATAGTTAGCGCATTAGCTGAAATGTATTAGTTAAAAAAATAAACTAAGAAACAACCCATGTGACACATTTTATAATTCATCATGAAAACTAAGATTAGAATAACATAACCAAACTGCATATCCTGCCTCAGTAGGGCTAGCTGCTAGAAGCTGTTTGTTCTACCTAGGCTAACAGAGCATTCTAAGGAAGGTAGCATGCTAGATATTAATATTTCATCATGGAATGAGTTTTCCTGGGTACGAGTTCACCCTGACTCGTTTATATGGGTTGATGCTTTTAATTTGTCAAATTAAAAACTATAACTTACACTGGAATAAAAATAATAAAATGGAAAAGATAGAAATTTTTTGGGGATTGAAAATCTGTCCAGTTTAGGTGGAGTAGACTGTATTTGACCATATAATTTCTAGCAATTTAAGTAATAGTCAAACTAATAAACAAGTACAATAATAACCTAATAAATTATTTGCAATGCATGCATATTTATATAATCATAGCATAACAGTTTGTAGTCTCTGTGGTATGGTAGAACCAATACCATATAGTTCATCATTCTTATTTTCAGTGAAACTTAATAAACATTGTATATTAAATCAATAAAATAATAATTATATTAGCTAATTATTTTTAAAGATATTAATGAAATTATATGTTACTAAAGCATTATTATAAGCATTATTTAAAGAAGTTTTCATATATTCTATACCAAGGCCAATACTATACTATATGTACTAAAAATAGTCAATATATTTAATTAGCCGCGTTCGTAAATACTAATATTGACAAAAACAATATATATTTAAAGGAGAAGTTTTTTGTATATATTTAAACTTAGAGTATATTAGTTAACCTATTTAAAGCATTTAAAGTATAATCTAAGATTTAAAGCATTTTCAAACGATTAAAAAATTAACATGAAAATTTACTAGCAATAATGTGAATCCATGCATGTTAAATCCATTTTTTTTAAAATGATAAAGTTTATTAGCGTAAGTCTACCTAGATATTCATATATGGTCAACTAATTTTACTTCTTAAATTTAATTTTGTTTTACTCTTTTCTTAATATTTCACGTGCATATGCATATTATCGTAAATCTGAATCTTAGATAACACGTCGAATACAAAAATATTATCTTTAGTCGGTAAATTAAAAACTACATTATCTGTGTTTTTTTCCATAACCTCTTTGACAGATGAACCGCCCCAGTCAAACTCCCCGCCTGACATTGTCTTCAGAACGGGTCGTAAACTATCACGATGATAGTCTACTTGAACACCATTTACACAATGTACGAGATATAACATTGAGAGAAAATGAGAGTCAACTGTCAGTTTATCTAGACCTTTGATGTTTCTCTAAATTTTATCATTAATTTAATATTAAAAAAAAATGAGAATGACAATTCTGCATTTATGAAAAATAAACTCCTATTTTATAGTTACATTTTTAATATATTGAATATGATAGTTAGATAAAAATCTCCAGAACTAAACCAGGTATCCTATAATATATAACTGACACATTTAGTGGGTATAATAACCTAACATTTTCAATAAGATTTGGGAGCAGTTTTAGTCAATATTTACAACTAGAACAATATTTTAAGACCGATAATAAGCTATATTTGACATGAATTATATATATGTGAGTAAGACTTAATTACAATCTGCATAATAAGTAATAAGATATAGGTAATATAAATGGATCGTCTTTGAAATCTTGACAACCAATCACAACTGATTGGTTGTGATTGAACCGCAATTGTTATAGTCTATATATGCATCAAAATTGAAATCCTCAATTAAATAAATACATGACTGAATTGCGTCATAATTTGTATAAAAACTCATTTACATAGTAAATATATTTATATTATTTATATTTTGAAAGTTAATGCTTTTATAAAATTAAAGTCGATTGTCTACAAGGGTTTAACAATATCTTCAAACGGTTTATAATTCTTTCCGAAATCAGTTGTATAAGCCCGATTAGCATCTGTGAACGATTTTCTTATGAGGTCACGAACATCTTGAGGTGACTCCAAATTAGTTTCGATATGATTTGGTGGTAAATCGTGTTGATCGAAAGACGTAGTTGGTTGAAACAGGAGGAAAGAATAGTCCTTAATTTCAAATGAATATCGACTGTGAGTTTCTGGATAAAAGGGAGCAAATCCACTGATAAAGAAAGAAATGTTATTGAAAATGAATTTCCAATTTCTCTGATTCATTAATTTACCTCCCCTGCCCATACAATTTAATCCATCGGGATCATTTTCAGCTAAATGCACTAAAATGGTTTCAACTGTCGATTTAAATGTTTCATAATTGGCCGTTGACTCACCCGGTAAGGCCAAAACAAAACCATCCAAATGGAGATAGCCGCACATCTCTGTGAATAAAAAGAATAGAGGTAGGAGACTTGAAACATTTTCCCGAGTGGAGAGGTTTGAGTTCCACTTACCACTACCCCATAATCTGGATTTTCTTGCAAAGAAGCACTCGCTATTACGTTTGAGAGTATCAAAATGATATAGAGACTCAGCATGAGTTGGGTCTTCACTCAATAAAAATTCCGCTAATCGCTTTAGATGTTCATATTGTTGATCTTTCGGTAATAAATCCAAGCACGCTGAAAATGAACTCGCCGATTTTAAAGAAGTTTGTCTAGGCAATGGCGATGCATTGGAGGGTTGATATGAGCTCTGACGGTTGGGAACGTAATAGGTAATTAGAAATATCAAAATGCAAGTGACAGTTAGGTAGTTTATTTGAATGGATGTATAACAAATTACAGTAATGAGCAAAACTCTCACGATTAATCTGAACACTCTCCATTTATCGATGCCTTCCAACAGACTCGTAGCACTAGTTTCAACCATCGATTTGATTTCGTTTGTTGTTTTTAAAATTGATTTCAGCAGACTGCAGACAGAAAGCTTCTCTACTCACGTATGCATAATATTCATTCAATTGAATCGATTCTACAATTGGAGATTATTTTCAGCCAATGAAATCAATTGCAGATAACATTTTGTTTTATGGTGAATGAAACAGTACACAAAATCTAATCATTAGCATGAATGTCCTCTACCAACATAGCAGAAATTGAATTACCAACATGTAGCGCTAAATTGGTTTGGTGTTGTATTTTTGCGTAGCTGCTTATATCAAAATATCTACCAAACCATTTTGTTTCTGACTATTTATAGTATACCTAAGGTTGTGCAATACCTACCTATAATAGCCGTATAGCAATCAAAACAAATTGGCTCGAGTAAACAGACAATTTTGTTGATCAATAGAATTAACACGCGTTCATTGACATTTACAGAATTCTGGAATGCTCGGATTGAACTTTTTAAACTAATTTAAAGAGGAAATACTCATTCAAATGACTTACTGAATATTTTCCTAAAATATACAGTGTTAGTACTTTTCATGTCAGTTCCTTAAAGTACGTTATAGAGAGATTTTACTGTATTAAAAACACAATTTTAATACCTACTTTCGTAAACCAATTATATTACCTGGGATGTGATTAGCAACTTTTCAAAACCCCGAAAAATGGGGGGGCGAAAAGTCCCCCGAAATTTCTTGTATGTTTTCAGCTCGGAAAACCCGGAAGAATCACATATGGTATCCCTGCGATTACTCGTGTAAAGAAAATCTAGAGATAACATACCTATATATGTTATCTCTAGATTTAATCATTATAAATGTTTATTTATATACCTTCTCAAGCAATAAACAGCAATATATAGATACCTACACATCCTTCTTTAGTAGATATTCACGTATATTAAAGTCGAAGTTCTTTAAATTTTAACAAACGCGGTAATTTTTTTAAATTTCCAATGATTTTATCAAATCTCTGTTTACTTAAACCTTTTTATTTCTAATTTATAAATACCTTTTATTCAATCTCTGTTATTGGGATTTTATTGATATGAAAGACTGAAATAAAGACAGTTTTATTTCATTTTTTTATTTGTCATAATATTTTTAAAAAATTTCATTCAGAATTAATTAATAATTAGTTTCTCTAAATTGATTTATAATTAATACATGATTGCATTAAAATTTACAAATCCTGATTACAATTTTAAATATAAATCAAAAAATTCTTTCTCAATTGTCAAAATTAGCACCACCAGACGATTGATTGGATCAAACATTGACTTAAATGGAGACCGATGTTAGAGCGGGAATTAAATCTTCATAAAACTTGATGCCCCCCAGAAACACATCCTTATTTAGAAATTCGTTGTGGTCGTGAAGTAGAACTGGAGTGTGATTCATGGGCGAGAAGCCAAAAGCCGGTATATCGACGGAGCGCAAATATCGACAATCAGTAGCTGCAGGGAAAATGCTCTCCTCCAACTATCAGATCCATGTATCAGAATGAGTAAAAATAAATTATAATATCGTTAGCAAATGACTATAAACCATAGAAATCTATAGATGGGATTTTGACATTTATGAAACATTTTAATAAAACTGTTCTCACATTATACTACTAATAGAATATAAGTAATAAAGATGATTCCTTATTGTTCGGATACATTCAATAAACTATATCCATATGTTTGACTAAATTCCTATTTATAACATTATAGAAACCTAAACTTACCTTCATTCCTCGTTTCTCAGTGACATTTAGAAACGCTGCCCACCAAGGATTCTTTTCTCTGTTTAATTCGGTATATTTTTGATCTGTTGACTTTTGAAGAAATTCTAACTAAAATAATGAAAGTGATTTCAGATGAGCTCGTTTATATCGATTTTTCGATATCAACGGTCCACAATTGTGCTTGAATGAATATCTGCATTGTTATAACTGTTACATTTTATTAGTTACAGATAATCATACTTCGAGAATAGTCAATTCAAACATTTACACTCTATTTATTGATTGTATGCAGAAAACAAGATTTTGTGTATATTTCGCGAGCATGTAATTCGATTGGTTCTCAGAATTTAGAAACATCTTTCCAGTTTCCTCATTTCAATGAATTCAAAACTACTACAGATTTGTGAACCATATCATTTTGCTAAATTTTATGGAGTCTAAATTAAAATGTTTGGCTCAAAAATAAAAAAGTAATCATTTAATTGACATTTTATTGTTGCATAAAGGAGATTTTGAATTTGAAATTCGTCATTACTGGACAAAAAGAAATAACAAGGTTAAGACAAAACACGCCATAAGTATCTTTGTAAACATAAAAATGAATAAAGAGTATATATATATATAGTTTTAAATAATGCAGTAAATATTAAGAAAGAATCGCTGAACAAAAATTAAAACCATGATAGATACCAGCACAAAACATTGCAGAAAAAGATCGCATGAAATAGAATGAACAATATGATATTATGGATGCAGCACCAATAAACAGCTATCTATAATCCTCTCCGTGGTTTTCTTTTTAATCTTTCAAATAACGTTTATTGCCTCTCCAGTACAGAAGATAGAGCGGGAATTAAACCTTCATAAAACTTGATGCCCCTCAGAAACACATCCTTATTTAGAAATTCGTTGTGGTCGTGAAGTAGAACTGGAGTGTGATTCATGGGGGAGAAGTTGAGAGCAGGGAGGCCCTGTTCTCTCAGATAGCGAGCATCAGTTGCACCGGAAAAGTTTTGCGGAGCCAGTGTCATGCTGAGCTTCTCACTAACACTCTGAAAGGCCTGCCACCAGGGATTTTGCCCCGGATCGATACACGTGACCGCTTGGATCATCGACTTATTCAAGAATTCCATCTGCAGAATTGAAGAGACAAGAATTGTGAAAATGAAAAAAAGAAGAAAGTGCTCTTTTTTAAGACAACAACAAAGTACTTTAAGAGAAATAAAAACACTTTTTAGGTACAGACATAGAATAAATAATCGATACTGGAGACCCTGACATACCTGGAGGAGAATAACCTTAAACAGAGAGAGAGAGAGAGTCTAATTATCTAAACTAAATAAATGGCTCGGATTCTTGCATGAATGATTTGATTTCGCTCTTTTTCAGGCTTATTTTCATTTCGATAGATCTCTAATAATTGGAGTGTTAAGAATGTTAAAAATATGATTACCAAATAGATCAAAATACAACAGGCAATAAATTATTATGTATAGATATTCGTTCGTTTACAAAGACTATCGAATCAAAGTCAGTCTTGCATGATCCCATTTCTTATTAAAATTTCGTTCTCAGAATATCTACTTACTCAAACTGGGCTATTTTTAGTATCACAGTCAATTGGATAAGTCAGCCAATCAAAAGTGAATATGTAAATCACTGGAACATTCGTTTTAATTGGCAATTTTAATATTATATATTGAAATCCTTATAGGCTCAATACCTTATTCCTAGTCTAATAATCCCAACCAAACTTAATAATTTCATTAGAGTTTAGAGCAATATCAATCCAGCCTAATAGCTGATTGTAACTATAAGTTGATGTCTAGACCATATTGTGAATAAATGTTATTTGCTTCATAATAAGAATCCAGGGTTGTTTGTTATCACTTGCACGTTGTACGAGTACCTATCTGATATATTGTGTGCCATTATAGACCTGCCTGAATATAGACTTGAACTCTGAATACCAATATCGACACAAATCGATAATTTCAGATTACTAATCGATATTTTGATTATTCTGTATTCTGAAATGTTTAACTAATTAGTGACCTTATTATCTGTTTTAGGTTGATTTTATTTTTACTCACTTTAACGTCGTCTCCAGCTTCTTTTAACCAGCCTCTAATCTCTTTCTCGAAAGCATCAAGATTTACAGTGGGTGGGATTCTCACATCGAATCCGCAGACCAATTCAGCCGGAACAACATTGTACTGTACCCCACCTTCCAGTTTGGTCATGTTCACAGTGGTCACATCACCCAGATGAAGATCTGAATAATAATTCATTTGTAAAATGAAATTGTTTTCCCCCAAAAAACAATAATTAGACAGACAGACAGACAACCTACCGGGATTTGCTTCCAATCTCTTCTGCTCAGAATCTCGAAATTCCATGAATCGATTAATAACCTTTCTAATTTTCTCTCCGGCAGTATTCGGTAAAAACTGTGAGCCATGACCTGGCTGCCCCGGACAGACCACTCTGATCCACCAAGGATTTCTTTCTCCATAATAAACGGGATAGATGTCAGTTGGTGAGGCGAGACCTTCATCCATACAGAAACCAACATTCATCGATTTAAAGTAATCGTGCTTTACAAACAGGGCCATTCCCAAATGACCACCAATTTCTTCATCAGGTACAAACGTCACGTGAATAGTTCGTTTAGGCCTGTAATCAGTCTTTTTCAGACGTCTTATAGCTTCCAAATATTGTATACCAACACATTTCATATCCTGAGTAATCAAATAAATTGAAAATTAATTTACGAAATAAAGATTCAAAATATATTTAAATAAAAGGACGTTTTTTAAAAACCTAAATCGAGGGGGAAGGAATAAAACAATTCAGTTATCAAAAATCTTTAAATAAATTTTTATTCTTTTAAAACTGAAATTCAGATAGTTTCTTTTAATTTTCTACAAACCTGGATATTTGAGGAAAAATCCAAGATGCTTAATTCTATACTAATCTTTTATAAAGATCAATTTAAAAAAAAGCTTTAAGCATATAAATTAAAAATGTTAAACATTGTCATACTTGTGATCCTCTAGCATATATGTCACCTTTTTCATCAATAGTTGCTGAAAAAGGATCATATTTCCAGTGTTCAGGAAATACAGGAACCACATCAATATGAGAATTTAACATAACACTGGGTAAATTAGGTTGACTACCCTCCAAAGTTATGATCACCACAGGTTTATTTGGATGTACTTCTACAAGATTGAATTTCAAGCCAAGCTGGTTACTCTGATCCTTGAGAAATTTAACAGCACCATCATAATCTGGGTCAGGTTGTACAGTTTTAATTCTAAGATAAGTTTGAAAATTGACTATTGCTTCTTGATCTGGATCCATTTTATCTAAAAGAAATTATAAAACATTATGTAAAATATAAGCTTTTTGTGAAATTTTGAAAGTTACAATATATAAGTATCAATCTGTCTTATATGGAATCATTTTTGGAATATGTGGAAAAAATCTGTTGAATCTTTTGAAAATTGTTGTTAAAACATTAAGTTAGGTATTGCATTGGTGATTGCTGTTTTCTGTTTCTTGTACAAATTTATAATATGATATAGAATTGTTTGATGATGACATAATTTCAAATTATTCTTTCAAGATTGTACTTTATTAATAATTTTTATTTGATAAACATTGATACTAAATTAAGAATTCTTATATTTTCATCAACAAATTCTTATCTATTTTGTAATAATAATAACCTAAAAAAATTAAGTTAAATTGTTTCATATAATTATGAGTAGAGATACTAAATTATTGTAATTTTTGGGAATACAAAATATATCAATATGCAGTTTTCAATAAGAGTTATCTTTTTTTAAATGACATGTATATTTATTAAAGATAAAATAAACAATTAAAAATAATAAATATTTATTGTGATATTTTTTATGAATTAGTCTACATTTTAAATAAAATTTAATAATCAACCAATCAGATTTGAGAATTTCTGTCTGTCACTGTCACATTTTATAACACCATGGCCATACCATAATACCACATGGTTTGAATTTTTTTGTATTAAATGTGTATTTTGTTTTAAAGGAAAGTTAGGAAAAAATTCATATTTGATTAAGCATTTTAGTTTTGGATGAAATTTTTTCAGTGTATTTTTCAGGTGTTCAATGTATATGTTGATTAAACAAAATTAGAGCCCAAAAATATTGCTTACATATAACAAACAATCACTAATTCAGAATCTCAAAATTGCTTGCAAATAAATAGAGCGCTTTCCACAGGCGCTTTCTGTTGAGATGATGCAAATTATTAGTAACAAACAATTTTGGAAAACTCATTTCGACTATACTCTTTTAAGTAAAGGTTTTTAGTTCGATATGCATATTAAACAACGTTCAACTGAGATTCCAACTTTTTGAATACCATTAAATGCATTACTTTTTAAATTTCATAAAATTGATTAAATATTACTTTTTTAATACAATTCTTGGTACACTGTTCAAGAGAGTATGTTTGGTATATTTTTCAGTGGGTATGATCTGTCTTGCATTTTATACCTCGATAAAAGCAAACTCGATTATAAGGTGACACCAGGTTTAGGATACTTCAAAGATAGAATGATGGAAAGCGTGTTTTTATTTTATTACACCTACTCAAACAAAAAGTAAAAGTAAAGTTTTAAACCTTTATTTTATAAAAGACAACATTTCAATCAAAATATTTCCAGAAGTTTTGTTGCTGCTATAAAAAGAAGCATCGATTGATGTCTTTGACAATTCATTGTCTGAAATACACATGTGTGCTGCTATATAGAGCCGATAAATAAATTAGTTATTACTTTGATACAGTGTATAGAACATAATATATAATATTGATCAATCTATAATTTCAAAATTATTATTGATTTTCTGTACTTCTTGTTTTATTCAACCGATCACTAATTATATGTCTTTTTTCACTAATCGCAGGAATAATTTGAAACTTCTTACAGAATTTCATTTCTTTCCATGCTTTATAGAATTGTGGACTTAAAAATCCATAAATTAAAGGATTAAGACAGGCAGACACACCACCAAACAATCGCAGGTATTGGATCAAATGACGCTTTTTATAGAGGTTTGTATCAACAGAACACGTTTCATTAAAATTAGTTCGGATATCATGACGAAAGAATTCCGCTGTGAACACCGGAAACCAAGCTATAAAGAACACGATCGTTGATCCCAACAACATTTTTGTCGCATGGGCATTCTGGAAGGATTTGCACTGTATCAAATACTTGTCAACGTGTCTGACTGTGCAGCTGAACCTCTTCTTCACGTATAAAAAAGCAAGTATACAGAGATGGGCGACTAACATAACTAGAAAAGGTTGGATAAATAGGATGAAATATTTGCACGTTTGGAAAACATTGTAGGATAAATCAGTCCGATATTGCTCAGAACAGAACCCACATGGCTAAAATTGAGTAGATTTTAAAATTGCAGATTTTATTAGAATATATAGGTACTCATATGCTCATAAAATATGGGACATGCCTAAATATGAACCTCTCGACTCATCTGTCCAAACGATCCACCTAAACAGCCTATCATCCCAATGCAATCTATTCTGACGCCGCAGTGAAACCTAGTGTTTTTGATTTTCATTCGAATGTCAAGGCTTCAAAGGTTGTCGACATCGCTTAAACCCTGCGCTTTATGAAGCTGCCTTGACAAGGTGAACTAATTTGGCTGATGATGCCAACCTATTCATACTGGATAGTCTAATCATAAGTCCTGAGTTGTCTTAAATGGACGACCTGAACCTCTCTTCCTAGCATAACTCTGCCACCTGGACACATAGACTGGTTGACATTCAAATGATTTGTAATCCAACGGAAAGACTATTGCAGTTTCTCTCAAGCCAACTGCTACCTACAGAAATGAAACACGTAGGAGATAACAGATAATCGCATCAACATTAACTAAATCTCAAGCATCCTGAGTGATTATTCAACTATTAGTGTTCTGAGGCCGGGTAGCGACTATAATTTAAAATCTCAGCGTGCATGAAAATTCAACTCAACTATATTGGTACCTTACAGCATGTGTTCCATTTTTTATGTGCATGTCTATAAAGCATTTAAACGAAATAGCCCAAGATCTTACCGTGATTGATTCCATATCGAAATTGAAAGTTAGGTCAGAGAATAAGAGTTGTGGCAGCGATACCAGAATGCTGAATATCCACACCACAGATATCAGAGTACAATTTATTCGTGTGTTTCGAGTTTGTTTGAACCACACGGGCTTATACACTGCAATACACCTGAAAAAGTAATTTATTTACATATGAATGTAAAACTCGAGGACTACGTTAATTTATACGTTAATACGTTAATATTTGCCTAGTTCTCGGTAAAACTTTGATTGACTATCACAAAGATCGCACGTTTGGCGACGTTTTGAAAGGGAAAATAAGAATATCAACAAATGTGGTCTTGTTGTAGAGACAGACATTTGCATAATTTTGGTTTACAATATGCTTGCAAACTCCCATAGACTTTGTTTAAAACACCCTTAGAAACTCCCCATACCGGTAATTGTGGTTGTTAAGGGTATGCTTATATTTCCATAGAATTTGCCCCGGAATTTCCAAGCGTATTGGAGTAAGAAACTCGTAAAGAACACGAAGACAGTTTTATCAAAACCATAGATATCGTTTTAACGACTCACCTCTCGACAGCAATATATTGCAGTGTAAATATGTGACTGGTTATGATCACTAGCGGGATGTAATGCACCGCTTTGCATAAGATTCTGGAATAGAGATGCCATTGACCCATCAGGGAAATATTCGTCAATTGGAGTGGACAGGCCAGTAGAGCTATCAGCAGATCGTTCACAGCCAGATGTATTAGGTGAGTGCGCATTCCTTTGAAATATTTTCCGGTTTGTGCAACAATCATTAAAATGAAACAATTACTCATTATAGACAGTAGATTCAAGCAGATGTAAAATGGAATGAAGATACTGTTGAACGCCATTGAAAGATTATCTTGAAAAAATAAGAAATTTTCTTGTAGATTTTTGTTTATTATTTCGTTGACGTAAATTATTAAATCCATTCGAAGATAAAATCTAATTCTCAATATTCCCCAGATATATTATTGTTACTAAACAGGGATAGATAAAAGTTCGACATCAACAAAGATAAATCACATCATGTCAATATAACATCAACATGATGATGCATAGTGACTCCCCATTCATGATAAAAGATAAATGTTCTCGAAAGATTTATGAAGACTAAGATTGCGGATATTTCTATCAATAAATTAACAATGGCTGAGATAGAACAAACATACTCATAGAGAAAGATGGAGGAAATAAAGCTAAACTATACAATTTTTTTATACTGAATTGCTAATTTTAATTAAATTTTAAATACATAGTTATTTATCTTTACCCAATCTTTCCAAACATTTAATGACTCCTCACTTAGCTTCTCTTCTCCCTAACCACTCTCTCCCTTGGTTTTCTTTCTCTCTAACCTCTCCCTGCCTTAGTTTTTAGTTTTCCTTCTCCTTTCCCTTCTCTCTAGCCTCCCTCTCCCTTAGTTTCGCTTTCTGATTCCCTTCTCCATAACCTCTTTCTCCCTTGGTTTTCCTTCTCCCTAAACTCTCTCTCCCTCACTTAGTTTTCCTACTGTTTTCTATCTACTCTCTCATTCCTCCATTCTATTTCTTCTCCTTTCCCATCCCTCTCTTTACTCTCCTCACTCACTCCTCACTTCTGAATGCGTGCAAGACGTTATACCTTAAGTAAATCAATGTGATCAATGTGTGTTTTAAAATAGTCTAATTTGAGTTTGTACCTCTCATTTCCATTATTATCAACAATCACACAAAACTCCTCGGTTTTATTTCTGCAAATTTC
>JAYMFX010231345.1:2583-13624 GCA_036784945.1 Monocelis spectator | reverse complement strand
TCAATGAAATAATGAATGAATCATTGAATGAAATAATGAATGAAATAATGAATGAATCATTGAATGAAATAATGAATCAATCAATCAATGAAATAATGAATGAATTATTGAATGAAATAATGAATGAATGAAATAATGACTATTTATTTCTCCATGATTTTCAATTAATATTTCACTCAGAATGATTACTTGATGATATTTTCTTTTAGACTCAATTGGACAGATTGCATGACACGTTGGCTTCTGGCAATGCGGATAAAGAAACTGAAGATGAGCTCTGGGAAGTACAGAGAACCATCACCATGCTGAAAAGAAAGTTGAAGCACACCAAAAGCTCAATAACAACAGCCTCTTCTGCGGTTGATAATAAAGTTGGAAAATCAGACGGTGACTCCAACGCCAATGACAAGCCATCCGGATATTCTAAGCCTCCTGCAAATGACGGAGAAGACGTCATGCTCAACTTGACTTTAAGAAAGGTAAAAGAATAAAACAAATCAATAGAAGTATAGTTGAAAATGGAAGATTATTAGAATTTGTCTTGCTTTACTTCTTAGGTGAAAACCGAAGACCCATTTGGCAATTCCGTACCTCCTGTTGTCCCCCATAAAGATAAAAAGGATGAACCTACCGAGCTGCCAACATCTGATTCATCTAAGGAATATCAGGATAAGTCTTCTGAGCATTCTGAAGGCGCTGTAGACTCTGCCCTTACCAGCAGTATGACCACCTCGGCAACTGGTAGCACTATCAGTGCATCTGGTTCGCATGACACGCTGTCTAAACCGCAATTAATCGATGAAGAAGACTCTCAGGAAGAATCCTTGGAAGTAAAACCGGTTTCTCTCGATCATGAACAAACTGCTAATGCTAGTAATGAATTATCTAAACAAATTCCTTCGAGCAATGGAGATTTGGAGAATTTCAGTTTGAATAAAGGGGGAAATGATCCGGCGGCTGATGATAAATTCTCTTCCTACAGCAGTGAAGAGGATTTTACTCGACGAGAGACAACCAGCGGAGGCGGTGGTAGTCAGTGGAGTGCCGATATGGCGCGCACTCAGGGGGGTGCACATTCGGCCTCGCCTTCATTTGTCTGCTCGAATTTGGAGGACCTCATTGAGAGAGGCTTGATGCGTGCTGATGAGACGGATCAACTGATTCCTGAAGATGAGGAGCTGAAAAACGAGTGCATTCGAGCATTATACACTGCAGAAGAGTTGAATGCTATTAAGAACGATCTAGAAACGAGAATTCGTCAAGAGAAAGCTGAAATAGTTCGTTTGAAGGTAAGTGAAGAACTAACTCTTTTTAAATTCACTGAGTTTGTTAAAATGTTAGCTTACCTCAACTGTAGGTACATAATTCTTTGTGATTGGCTGTCACAATTAGACACTTTCTAGCCAATTACACGGTTCTGCAGTCTGAGATGCTGAGATATGATTGGCTGCTGCTATAAATAGAACTCTGTGATAGAGAGACACCACAACTAACAGTACGATCGATACGTGATGGTCAGTGCATAGACTTGCATAAAACTCCACGCTAACTAACTCCATGTATTCGATCGTTAGTTTCATAATATTCTTTATTATTTTCTAGAATCAGATCGAATTTCGACGCGCGAATGGCATTTCTCTAAGCAGCAGTGCATTTAGCGCTTACAGAGCCTCGATCAATGACTTCGGTGATCAGAATAGTTCCGATTCCAGTTATGCTGACAGCTCTGCGGAAGAGGAAGACGAAGAGAATTTGGCGGAGGTTTATCGACAATTGGTCTGGGATAATCGACGCTTGGAGAAGGAAAATCAAGAATTAGTCGAAGATATTTATCATGAGCGCAATCATTGCGTTGATTTGAAAGTCAGTTTGAGAACATTTATGGATATGAGTGAAACTCCATGGGCTTAATAAACCTTTTATATGTACGAGTATGTAGATATTTGGCTGTTAATTAATGTATATCCACGCTAGTTATTAGCATATCTTTCACCTTGTTTATTTTGTTTTCAAAATCTTATTCATAGTTTTTGTAAATAGTTGATTATCGGCCAATGCTAAAATACCCCCAGGAGCCAAAATGGCTATACTATGGCTTAACACTTTAAGATATCTTCATGAAATTTTAGTATTATGTGGTGAGAGGCATAGAGAGCCAAAGTTTGGATCATGCGTGTAATTAGACTTGTAATCTAAAAGTTCTAGAATGGGGAAAATTAGGACATTTTTCGGGCATTGTGTCCGACTCCTAGTAGTTAGCAGCATGAAACTTGGAGGTTTAGTAGAGAGTAGTGCAGAGAGCTTAAGTTTAGCTCCTACATGTTTTTGAAAAAGTTTTTGTCTCCTTTCTGCTGTATTCTAGCATTGACCTTTATTATCAAGATATGTATGATAATATTTCCTATCATCACATTTTTCAGAATAGAGCTCTTGAATCAGAGAATTGTTTTATATAAACTTTATATAGTGTCAAATCTATTATCAATCATTACATAATGAGCTCATAAATCTCGCTTTAAGAACGTCTAATTTAAAGTGTGGTGCATTTAGAGTGTTTATTTATAAAGTTATATTTTTATAGTAATACATATTATTTGATCTGAAATAAAATGCATTGTTTGATTATAATGATAGTTTTCTGATTTAAATTTCCAAATTGTCTTATTTATATTTAACCATGAAAATTAGCTTTTCTATCTTTAAAAAAACTAAATGCAATTTTAACAAAAAAAGAGATATAGAATTTATAAAAAAATATGTAAGCGCGTAAATTTACACGACTCAGTATTTCGCCGATATAATGATATTATATACGAAATCGCTTTTCGTAGACATTGATAAATATCGATAGAGAAGTCCATAAAGATGTGATGAATACTACACAGGGTGATCTGATTTAGAAGTCAGCCATTACAATTCATAACGAATAACAGTTGAGTATTAGGATTATCACTCTCATTCCCATAGTAACACATCTGATATGGCGAATTAATGATTAGGTAAATTGTCAGTTGCATCTTATTGATGCGTAGGTATATAAAAGATTTGCAAATTATTTTCGGTATACTGTATAATTGTATGTTTTAGAATGAGAAATTATATGTTTAGTATTAAACATTAAGCCCATGTCTATATAGGCCTTGCAATTACGTTTGTTTCAAAAATCATGCCATAGTATATATGTAGTTTTATAAATAGAATTATCATGGGTTTGAATTAAAAGTAAAAGTATAAGAAACGATGTGAAGTCAGACACAATACATTATAATCACAACAAAATTTTATTGATATGTATGGATTTTGTATTTCTTTCTGTGGAACTTTTACATGATAGTCTACCATTTGAATTATTGAATTACTACCATTTAAATAGCAAACTTTGTTTTTGTATATATTTTGTGGTGTCTTTTGAATACGTTTTTATCAAATGTCAAAATTATCAAAACTCCAAACCCCAATGAAATAATACATTTGTTAAAATAAAGTTAATAAAGAATAAAAGCATTTGTTTAAGTCATTCAATTGTCACCCAGTATAAATATCATTGAATTTCTTGCAACTTTATCATATCGTGACTGCGTGTTGGGATTGCTGTGTGCAATGTAAGTTCTCGTAAATATTATAATTATTGCTTTATTTGAATGTCTGATTATAAACAATGCTATGTAAACTATAGATGTTAGTATATAGATTTTTAATTAAACATCTTATTATGATGATCATTTCTTTCCCCGTCATACTGTACATGGGTGAACAGACTTTATCTGAGAACTATCAATATTTTAAATAGGTTGTTAATAATAGTTGACTGTATTCTAATATTATATTTATTTTTTCTAGTTTTTCTGTCCATATTTTTAATATCTTGAAAGAAATCCTTGCAGAGTGTAAAGATATAAAGTAAGTCAATATTATAGATAATATTGCCCATTACCTATATTTATAAATGATGCCTACTAGGACGGATTGATACACATGATATTACTCAAGTTATTACTGATATTTTATATTTATATTTAAATAGTACTAAGTTGAGAGCATATATTGGTTTAAAATAATTTATGTTTTTATTTGTAGATTTAAGAAAGATGAGAATAGAGAATAATTGTCCAAAAGAAACCTGTAAAGGTAAACTAACACATCTTATTATCCAATAAAAAATACTTTATAAGCAATTATTTTAACTGATGGATAAATTTTTAACCTTGATTCATAATGATTTTTTCACCAAGATCTCTGATGACTTGATTGACTTTTTGTATACTTAAATTGAGCAACAGTTATTTACAATGGTTTTATTTGTATTCTTCAGGTGTAATGATTCTGTGATATTTACAAAAGAATTGCATTTTAATGTTCTAAATAGGTAAGTTGGTGATTGTGGCATGTTAAATTAAATTCATAAACATCTTATTATGATGATCATTTCTTTCCCCGTCATACTCTACATGGGTGAACAGACTTATCTGAGAACTTTAACATTTTTAATTGCTAGCTAATATAATATGTAACTAAATTCTAATATTTCATTTATTTTTTCTAGTTTGCAAGAATTTCTTTATTAAAGATATTAAAGATTAAATATGGAGTTAAAGCTGTAAAAGTAAGTCAATGTTATAGATATTATTACACATTTTCCATTTCAAAATGATGCCTACTAGGACGGATTGATACATATGATATTACTCAAGTTATTCCTGATTCAATTAAAAAATGTGGTGATTAACTTCTGCTTATATGTTTTCTAAGCTATAATATAACAATTAGTTTTAGGTGTCTAAGAGAAAGAAGAAACATCAACATGTCCCTTTTGTTTAAAAGGTAATTCTTCTAATAATAATAAATAAATCTTAATGCAAATGAATACCTTACCAATGATGAATGTCCGGGCCAATGATAACAATGATTATAATTATGGCTAATGACTGATGCTTCTTAAATAATACTTTAATTTTTAAGTTCTCAATCAATCTATATATTGTATTTTATACTTCATTTCAGATAAATGGTTGCCCAGAATGTTAAGTTGAAATTACCTAACTTCTAAAGGTGATTTTGTGTTTTACTTTTTCTATTGTAACCTTTTATTATTTTTAAAATTTAATGATGGATAAATTTTTTTACCTTGATAATTAATGATTTACTCACCAAGATCTCTGATGATTTTAACTATAAATCAATGTGCACACTTATCAGACAGCATTAGTTAATACATAATGTTCTATTTTCATCAGGTGTGAGAAAGAATAATTTAATTGGAAGCTGCACTGCTTATAAATTACATTTGGTAAGTTGTCGAATTCAATTTATGATGTATTAATAAATGTTAATATTTTATGATGATCAATTCTTTCCCCGTCACACTGTACATGGCTGACTAAGATGTTCTGAGGAATAAAACATTACTTTACAATTCAAATTGTTGTTATCATTTGCATGTTTTAATTCTGTTCTCCTTCTTTTTGTAGATATGAGATCATTTCCTGCTCAGTAAGCTTGGCTATTAATTAATTTTATTCAAATTCTTGCGCTAAAGGGGTTGATGCTGACTGCCCTTATCCCAGTTCTGGGTTTTTGAGTTTAGCAACTCCTGTCAGCTAAATCTAATGATTCAATTGTTTTTATATAGATCAATAAAATTGTGTTCCCATGTTTCAGTTTTAGATATTCAACTCAGATGCAGAATACATCAGTTAGGATTTAGTTAATATCACCACCTTTATTAATGTTTCATGATAAATCTTGAAGAAATAGACTTCATTTATTGTGATATGATGTTGCATTATATTTAGCATATCTACTAAGGATATTTTTCTCTATAGGTGTACGCTTTTTTTGTTAATCTCAAGTCAAATTATACCTAATTGCAAATAATTAAATAGATTTCTGCAGTACACATACACATTTTATGTATTTACTTCATGCTCTTGTTTAGATCTCTACTTTAGCTTGTGAACTGCCTGTTCCTTAGAAATGCACATTTTTCTATTCTCTTAATGCAAATCATTTATATTTCTTAATTTGGCGGTAAATGTTTGATTTCTGCGTTATTTTAATTAAATTGAACAGAATTTGCTCGAACACGAGTTATGTACCTATACTAGAAATTTATTGGATGTACGAATTATCCTAACCGACTCTGTGTCTCAGGTTTCTAATAATCGTTATGGTAAAAATAAAGATGAATTTTATATGGCATTTGTTCTAAAAGTATCCATCTAATGGTTAATTAGATTTTTGTTTTGACGACATTTTTGAGTTTAATTGTATATTTCGACAAGTTTCGGTAACAAAAGAAGTGTTTATTTGTATAAATCAAAAGCATGGTACAAATTTATTAAGTATTCATTAAACTTATTAAAAGACATGAATAATGTTCGAATTAAGACGGTGTGTAAATTATATATTGATTTTATTTCATATTGCTTTAAGTAGTATATTTGATACTTTTTTAATAAAACCTTTGAGAAAAGTATACTCGTTTTATCTGGATCCACCAACATTTTCAAACTTTATTAAAGAGAAAGGTTAAAAATCTTGATGACGATTCGACGTTACAATAAAAAAATTAGTCTGCACAATAACAATTTCTATTGTTTTAGTTAAATGTGCTGCGAAAATTCTGAATAATTATAAGATTCATTTGTTCTAATCAACAGTGTGGCAAATTTAAGAATATAAACTATTTGTTATGATACTTTAATGTGTATATATATATGTCTTTGGTCTGTAGATTATACCAAAGATACTAAATTGGACTAATCTAATATCTTTGGATTATACTGTATAACGCAAAGGTCTTTGATTTTGTCAATAAAAAAGTTCTGTTAAATTATCTCCTACTTTTTGTACAAATTCGAATTTTAAAAGAATCATTTGTAAATCTAAGTTTGAAAATTGAATTGTTTGTTTAAATTTATTTCTATGCATTTATGCTATTTTCTGTGTTAGTTCATATTTAAGTCCACTGGAGAAGTGTTTATTCGAAACCCGGTTTGGACAAATTATATGTAAATAAAGGTTTTAATAAGTTACCGGTTATTTTTATTTTCATACTTACCTACACTAAACTATCTTACTACCACACTGTCATAACCTATCTTTCCATTTCTCTTGGTTAGCAATGTCTGTGCCGAATATAAGCTCTCGGCAACATGGCACAATTAAAAGTAATGCCTTTCTAATTTTAAAATACAGAAGTCTTGGGGTTCTGTAAAATCCAAGGTAAAGAATACCTCCATCAGTCTCTAGCAACTTTGTGGAATGGCATAAAAAGTTTCAAACTTTTACATGATTGTGGGTTAAGTTCTGATCAGATACTTTAGACGAGGCATTTTATATCTAACTGATATTTTATTACTATTAAACTTAAGGTAAGGTTTTTACATTAAGATAAAAAATGCAATCGTTTCAGCTAACGTTTTTATTTGAAATCTTATTAAATGCATATGGCATGCCGCTTTTAGAAATTCTTCAAGAGAGTATACCGCTTATTCCTTTTATATAAGCTATAATTACCTTCACAGATTTTCAACTTATGCGAAATAACAAAACAAAAAAATTTCACCTCGCCCTTAAATATGATATAGTTAAGATAATCTGCTTGATTAAGACTTCAGATTCAAAGCGTAAAGGATATTTCTGGCATATTTTCACATGAGTAATGTTAATAGCGTGATTTACTGAGTTGGACTTTACACATTGCCTATAATTTTGAAATATTTTCCGTTTTATTGAATGAGATTTGATTTTCTCTCGATTGATGAATGACAGTCTTAAATAAACTCCTAGGAGATAATCGTTGTGAAATATTCTCAACGAAAAATACTTTATAAAGAATTTATTAAATTTTTAAAATGAAAAGCTCTCTTTTATGAAATTATAGTCCAATTCAGATAAATATACGTCAATTACAATTGTATCATTTTACATATCGGTTACTATATGTATTAATATATATCAGGGACTACATATTTACAAATAGCTATAATGTGTTTTGGTCTTTATAAGAATAATCATAACCTTCCTATCATCAGCCCTGACAATTTTGGTTATGCGATAGCTACAGTTTTTGTTGTTGTGAATTAAACAAAATAATCTTTCTTTATACACATAGTCTTCTAATTTCAGAAATCGATAAATTAAAACTTTTACTAAATGTATTATTTCCAGGCGCGCGCAATGTTGATTTATTTAAATGTGTTCAATATTGACTTCCAATATCATGGAGGTAAGTTAAGGTTGTTAAGATACCTCTAGGCTGATTCTGGTGACCATGTCTAGTTTGATTTTTCGTGTTGTTTGCGATTCAACAGTTTTATATCATGAACTGTCCCTTTATTCATTGTAAAGACTCGCCAGAAGTCTGCCACAGAACAGAGAGTGATGCGGTGATGTATAGCACTGAGAACTCGACTAAAACATGAATGTGAGTATTGAATTCAGATGTTTGTTAATGGGAGAGTGTACTTCCTGACTATAATTACTCGAGCAATTAGAACTGTTTCAATATTCCAATATGATCATCATCTGAATTATCACTTTAAAGAGAATTAGTAACAAACCTCTTCTCAGCAACAAAATTCTACCATACAGTAGTTAACATAGTAATTGATCTCTGTCTGATTGGCTATAGCATTGACTCAAAGCTATATAGATGTAAACCCGAATTGTTAAACAATTGTAGTCTAAAAGTTTAAATTATTGCTCATAACAAATGTGTTAAGGTATGGCAAGAGAATGTTAAGAGGTAGAGTCTGAAAAGCTTCAAGAAATATTTAAAAAATGAGCCAAGTAAAATAAAAGGACTGGACTAAACTGCAAAAAAGACAGAATGTATGGAAAATTAAGAAAACGACGCCAAAATGTCAAATAAAAATAGATAACACCATGACAAAAAATAATGAAAAGTCAACCGAGGGAAAGAAAGGTAAAGGTAAATTGTCCTCCGAATTGTCACGTGACTTATAAACAATAATAATTCATTTTACCAAATCTCTGCATACCGAACTTGTGAATAAAGATATCTGATTGGTTGTTGGGTCAGAATGAGACTGTAATACTAAAAATAAACATCCTCGATAATTGTGAATGAACGTGAAACCTAATAGAGAATCGGATCCCGAAGAAATTGTGAAAATAAAAATGAGTTAAATTCATCTTGACATAAATTTATCAAATTTAGCATCTTTGTTTTTACAAACAATGTAAACACTTTAATTATAGTGAGAAATTTAAGCCTGATTCAATCAAAATTACCTTTTAATTTACACTTCACTCAAAAGCGTTTTGATTAATAGCCTCGTTATTTCACTGTAGAGCTTTCAAATACGCTGTCATTTCTCATTAAATTCTGAGGCTAACTGGGGCATTTGAGGCATCGCTTTCAAGACAAACAGGCGTACAGTCACGAAGTACAGTATAAATTCTTAATTTAAATCGAATATTACCTATCATATATATACAGTGCGATGGGATATATTGATGGGAAACAGTTAATGAGGCTTATTCTAGTTTGGACAAGCCTTCATTTAATTATTATCGAGAGATGATTGTTTGTATACCTACGCTCTGAGCCGTATTAATTCTATTAATAAAATCATTTTGTAGAATGAATGAGTCATCTTCAACACTATATACACTGATCCATCTCCCTATCCCCCTCCTTCTCTCTAATAAATTCGTATAGCCAACCTAAAAACCAATTATTTGATGGGGCTATAACTATAACTTTGCATATACAAAATATGCAACGAATATCGTCAACATGCTTTGCAAAATGTGTCTCCCAGCTCTTCTTGATTATTAGCAATCATATGAGCAGAGGATGACTCCTTTATATAGTCATACTTATACCACATGTACACATTCTGATCTCTTATAGCTTGAGAATCTCTCATTTCTACATAGAGAATGCATTTAGAGTTTTCTCCCTAATAATAAATTGAATTTTGTCGCTCAAAATGCTATTATACAAACAAACTTATCAACTTTGAGTGAAAGTCGCATCTTCTCTGTATACGATAATAAGATCAGAAGCTGTTGACACGCAAAAACTTCCTTTCTATTTGAAGCATTTCTGTCTAGATTGGGGCAGTATGGATAGGAATTTTTAAAATGCACGATAGAAATTGATGCCCAGTTTATACTTTAGGTACATTTATGTTGGGTTATTTCATCAGCATTGTATATTCATAAAAGATTTATAAGAATAAATTTGGCATTGGTTAGACTTGTATGTGTTAATTATTATTTAAGAGTAGACCCCTAATATTCAAAGACAGGAATAACCTCGACACAATTCTTACCAAAACCGAAATCACCTCGACACAGCTATAGGAATGGTACATTATGTGTCAAAGTTATTTCTGGTAGAGCTCTGAAAAGTTGTCGAGCTTATTCCAGTAATCTCTTAAAATATTTCCAAGAGAATCTATTTTATTCCGTGTCGAGGTGGATTTTGATTGAGACCCTTTAAGAACAAGTCCCTAACCCATTGAGAATCAGTACCTAACCCATTGGGAACCAGTCCCTAACCCATTGAGATCCATTCCCTAACATGTATTGAGATCCATTCCCTAACATGTATTGAGAAAGTCCCTAACCCAATGAGATACACTCCCTAATTCATTGAGAACCAGTCCCTAACCGATTGAGAAAGTCCCTATCTCATTGAGAACCAGTCCCTAACCCATTGAGAACCAGTCCCTAACTCATTGAGAACTAGTCCCTAACCCATTGAGATCCAGTCCCTAACTCATTGAGAAAGTCCCTAACTCATTGAGAACCAGTCCCTAACCCATTGAGAAAGTCCCTAACTCATTGAGAAAGTCCCTAACCCATTGAGATCCAGTCCCTAACCCATTGAGAACTAGTCCCTAACCCATTGAGAACCAGTCCCTAACCCATTGAGATCCAGTCCCTAACCCATTGAGAAAGTCCCTAACCCATTGAGATCCAGTCCTTAACCCATTGAGAAAGTCCCTAACCCATTGAAAACCAGTCCCTAACCCATTGAGAACTAGCCCCTAACCCATTGAGA
>JAYMFX010231234.1:1782-21720 GCA_036784945.1 Monocelis spectator | reverse complement strand
TTCAGATATGGATGGGTAGAGATAGATTCAGATATGGATGGGTAGAGATAGATTCAGATATGGATGGGTAGAGATAGATTCAGATATGGATGGGTAGAGATAGATTCAGATATGGATGGGTAGAGATAGGTTCAGATATGGATGGGTAGAGATAGATTCAGATATGGATGGGTAGAGATAGATGGGTAGAGATAGGTTCAGAGATAGATGGGTAGAGATAGGTTCAGATATGGATGGGTAGAGATAGGTTCAGATAGAGATGGGTAGAGATAGATTCAGATAGAGATGGGTAGAGATAGATTCAGATAGAGATGGGTAGAGATAGATGGGTAGAGATAGATTCAGATATGGATGGGTAGAGATAGATTCAGATAGAGATGGGTAGAGATAGATTCAGATAGAGATGGGTAGAGATAGATGGGTAGAGATAGATTCAGATATGGATGGGTAGAGATAGGTTCAGATAGAGATGATCAATAATAATAATTTTTACTTTTTTAGATCGTGACAGACACCCAGCAGGCTAAACAGACGTTGGCTGATATTGAGGCGAGACACGAAGATATTATGAAATTGGAGAAGTCTATCAAAGAACTGCATGATATGTTTCTTGATATGGCAATGCTGGTGGAAAGTCAAGTAAGAATTCCAGGAATACCGTCATGCGGATAGCCCCTTTTAGAATGAGCTCGCTTATAGAGTTACTTTTGTATTTCAGGGTGAAATGATCGACCGTATTGAATATAATGTGGAACAGGCGGTGGATTATATCGAGGCAGCTAAAGCCGACACTAAAAAAGCCGTCAAGTTCCAAAGCTCTGCGCGGAAAGTAGGTGTCGCGTGTCGTGTCAGAAGTTCCGCGTGAACTACTAAATGTCGTAATCACGTAATTCTGGGAGATTTCCTTTCCAGGATTGATTGTATTTGTTGTTGTGCGATTCGGGGACAAGATGCCTTGGCTATAAAGAATAATTCTAAGCCATCGATGTTGTTGAGTTTGTTTACTGTATTGATGTGTATCTCTCTGTATGTAAGTGTCATATATCTATCTGTAAATCTCTATCTACAATTCTTCCTTAATTAGTTAATTCACTCTACTAACTCCATAAATGTCTTTACCGAGGTTGTTGTTTCAGCATGCCATTCAATGTTATTTCTATGACGACGATAATTCTAATAATAGGAAATTAAATTAAATTAAAATTCTTATTAAATTGTGTAAGAAATTTATTTGTGTTATTTGAAATTCCAAAATTACACCCACAAATTCTATTTATAAGGTCACATTTCTTAATTTGAAATGTAAAAATCATTCCCACAAATCTGGAAATTCCAAAATCACTTTAACAAATTTGGAAATTCCAAAATTATTTTCACTAATTTGGAAGTTCCAAAATTATTTCCACAAATTTGGAAATTCCAAAATCACTTTCACAAATTTTCTTAATTTGAAATGCAAAAGTATGTAAAGTACTCTTCTAAAAGAGGGGTTAATTCTTCCTATTTAGCTGAAACATATGTCTATGCTTTTATTATGCCTCAATGGAGAAGTAAGTAACCGTGTAATAATGAATTTCAAGCTCTATTTAGATTTGTGTATTTTATCAAACGGTGAACAATGTTGTTTTTATTTCTGTTTATTTTAGAAACAAATCGCTATCGGTATCTGCTTAGTAGTGTTGATAGTTGTCATTCTTGGAAGTACATTAGGAACTCTACTGCCGAGCTAAAGCGATTGATTGATTGATTTCGCTAATCCATATACTATAACTGCACTAAGTGAAGTGAAGTTTTACCTTTTGTTCGTATAACACCAATTAGGACAACGAATCTTTACTTAAATATCACAACTCTAGACTTTTCTATGTAGAATATGAATGTAGGCGGATTATGTTTTCAGTTGAGTCATTTTTTAAAAATTTCTTTATTTATAGTCAGTATAAGGATTTCAATGACACTCTATTATTTTCTCTAAATATATATTTAGCGTATTACTAATAAGTAGTAGTATGCAATAGTTTTGATTTGCCTTGTATTAAGTGATTTAGTGAATTAATAATCAGATTATCAATCGATATGCACAATTGTGTGAATTATAAATTCTAAGTAGTAGATTTTGTTGAGGAGAGAAAGAAATGTTTGTTTTAATTCTTTCCTTTCTTTCTTTTTAAAAACAATCCAAATGTCCGCTATCATTTATATAAATGAGAAATGAATCTACATATTATAATTGTGTGTATTTATTGTTAGGAATTTCATAATGTATATTCTATATTCTATATTCTATATTTCAATGTTTGTAGATATTATGTTAGGAGATTTTCAATTTTTATTAGTCATGTATATCATCATTCTATTACGACACTTTTATCGATTTTACTTTATTTCGCTTTTATATGCATATATACATATTTATATATATATATATATAAATAGATAATTACTTACATTATACATAATATAATATAATACTAAATATATATAGCTAACATCAATACGATTACTGAAGCATTCTGTGCGCCATATACAATTAAAATATATGATATACCTACATTAGATAGATCTAGATAGATAGATAGATAAATATCGTTTACTTTATCCAATCCATAATTTCAGAATGCTTGCTCAATAGGAATAATACTTTATATTAATGTCGAGAACCTTTTACCCTGTCCATTCATTCAACTGTGATTTCATTTTATATCTCTCTGTTTTAGAATTGAGGAAATTTACTGGTAGGCATTTTTTTTAGCTTTGTTTAAGATTTCGTTGGTTGGTTGGTTGGTTTTATTAACGAAAGAATGATTTTATTTTACTCTTAAAATTTTTAGGTAGGTATTGGAGTTTCATTGAGTTTTAAAATAATGTCTGTTTTCGGGGGTTTTTTTATTGTTAACATGTCTAGCCAGTTCCATATAAATCAGTATGCCTGCATTTCAATGGATTGATTGATTGATTGATTGATTGTGATATTAATTTTTATCAGTAGGTATCATCTGTATTTTTAGATAGTCGACAACAGAACTTTTAATATTTGCTTATTTAGCCTGATGTGTAATATTTCTGTGTGGCTTATGATTTTGTTTTAGAATTATATTCTTTTATTCAAATGAAAATGCATAATAATATGTGATGGAGGAGAGGCCATTCATATATAACATAACAGCACCCAATTGCACAAACAATCCATCTCTGCATATCTCTGAACAACTTGTTGTGCCTGCAACAAGAGCGAAATAAAGTAAGAGAAATTACAAGAAATCTCGGAGACGCGTTTATTTTCCAATTTTATTAGTTAATTAGGGATTATTAGTCAAGTTGATTTATTGAGGAGAATAATCTCAAAATCTTCGGTTGCATTGCTATACTAGGCGCGAATTCAATTGGCTCGTCCTTTAGAATCACCAATTTAGAATGTGTGTGTTCTGGACCATTTTTGATGATATTAGGGTAGATGATGATGATGATATGTACCCTGATGTGAGCACTCCTCTTCTATATCTGTGATTTAGAGTGTTATCTGTTGATACCCAGGATTACCTCACCTGTAACTACATTATTTATTTTGTTTTAGTATATCCTCCATATTCTCTAATTATTACTGTATATGATGATGAAATTTAATTAACAATTTGTTTGTTTCTCTCTCTCTCTCTCTCTCTCATGTTGCATAATTTGAATATGCTCGCTCTATATTTGGCGTATATACATACATACTTACCTACATAGAAGTGAGATTGTTTCCATATAACAGTTTTAATTGGTGGTTTATCAGCATATAATTATGATTTTATCACTTTTATACATGTTTTCTTCAGAATGAAAAAGAATTAAGAAAATATTTTACATCCATTCTCCTATATATTTATTAACTTACCTATATTATGAGCCTATTATAATACGGTCCACTATATATTATGTTGAAATTGAGAAGACAGCTGATAGATTATTGTGACCGGATGTTAGTGATCACTGATACCTATTATGTAATCTTATGGAGTTGTTATGAATCTATTTATCTCCACTATGTTTGAATGTTATGCTTTCCTTAATTTTTTTTGAAAAATTTTAATATACGTATTGATAAAATTCTCTCATTTTCTCTTGCTTCTCAAATTATTTTCATTAATTATTGATTTATTTTAATTTGAAGACATTTCTACATAACTACCGAATTTAAGAATAAAATAGACAAAAGGACTTCAAATAAAGAATACGCTAACGGTACAATAATTAGTCTTCTCTTTCAATTCTGATTATTGATCGATGAGGGTAGTATTTTAGAAATGATCATTAAATTTTAATTGGTTTCGGTCACTTCACTTACAAATACATAGTTATAATCCCTACAATAAACGTAGATATAAACTCAATGGATCTAAATATACATATGTACTTTTATAGCCAAAATGAACCTTAGTTTTCGAATATTTTGGAATAAAACAATAAAATAATAGAGTGGTTTTATTTCCTGTAAAATAGAAAAAGAATTCATTTTAAAGAGAAATAGAAAATAATAGAAAAGTCTAAATGATTAAAATATGATACAAAGTGAGTGATTATAATAAAAAATGAAAGTTAAGTGTGTAAAAATATTGACCAAGGAGCCATTTGTCCAATATATAGACATCCCGAGTTTGAGCAAACGCTTTTCAGATCATACCAGATGGTTTTTGTGAAATAAAAGTTTTTGTGTCTTTTTGTTTCAACCATCCTGACCGTCACTATACTGCTAGAACACTCCCGAAATTGTCATCAATGCGAATGCTATACAGAAGTCATAACATCAACTGCAAATCTTCTAGGAAATGTTTTTTCTCTTGAAAAAGAGAGGCTGTTTCCAAAGCATCACCAAGAAAGGGGGCGAATAATAGACATAGAGTGAAAACCACTATTTTGACATATTGTGACAAAGGATGTGCCTTTCCAGATATGCCTATAATACCGTGCAAAACCAATAAAAAAGTCACTTCACATACCTTTTTATTATCATTATGAGCGCGCGACTGATTTTACTATGGAGAAGATAAGATAGGGATGGAGATGAGGCAACTCCAAACCAGGAGTAGAATGGATTCAGTACTCGAAGTGCAAACTTTGGTGAAAAATTAAAGAATTTTGTGTGTGACTTCTGTAAATAATTTAATCAATTTTAACAACACAAGATAGTCACCATTGTTTTATATTGGAGTACGCTAAAAATAGCACTGATAGTTTATCAGTTAATAGTAATAAATATTACTAGCGATATTTTCTAAATCCAGCTCTCTTGTTAATAAATAGCTACTGAAATTGCCAAGTTAATCTCTCAAAAAAATGCAAACTCACGAAACTCACGATCTCTTCTGCTTGGTTCAAAATTCCTGAATATTAGACGGTTACAAACATAGAGTAATATAAGTATACAGTTTTATACTTATTACTCTATGGTCACAAAGGTTGAAATCAGGTGACAGAGGGTATGCCGTTTGGGGAACCCTTCTGATTTCATTGTCAATGAGAACGTTGGTAGTCAGTTGCTATTACATAGAAATTTTGAAATTGTCGAACTTGATGACTGAACGCCGCTAGTCCGAATTTCTATTGGTATAGAAGTTGAAATAGAAAACTCTAAACCTATGCTCTAAACTACAGCCACACACACATATTTAGGTGTTGCAATATGAAAAATCGATATCATACGGCATATTATCATTATTTCATACAGTTTTAAATAAGCAATATTTAAAAGGAAGTTTTTTTTGAAACACACTATAAATAAATAAAAATTTCAAAAAAATGTTTCAACCAGCCCCAAGTCTCCCCTATATCTTAATTATATATAAACTCTATATTTTCAATTTGAAATCAATTTGTTTTCAAATTATCTACTACTCATAGTAATAATTTCGATTCCTACAAATTTATAAAGGGAGGTTTGTATTAATATTACGGTAAAATTCAATGAAAGTTAAGTTGTAAGAAATTATAATTTTAGCCGAATGTTTGTTGATGTGGGTTACAAGAAACCCATTACAATTTTCAATGAATTCCAATTCCCAGTTAGGCCTATATATATCTATGTCAAGGACTTCTATTATTATTAATACAATATATACATATAATAGAAGTCCTTGATCTATGTATTTTATTTTAGGTAGCGGACAAATGGATAGATTAAAAGTTTAGATAAATTATGAAGAATACAATACTTTATAAAAATAGTTTTAATTTAATTTAAATATGTTTTAGCAGAGATATTCACTGATGCAGGATAATTTCTTTTTCTGTCACATTTTAACTTATCTCGAGCGAATTGTGAAATTTATTATTTTACATAAAATTAAACTTTAATATAGGACTGTTAAGTGACCCCCCAATTCTATGGAAATTTAGACTTCCCTTGGATACTACATAATCTCTGTATGCTCTTCGTATTCAAGGGAAGTCATTTTCCATAGAATTAGAGGGTCACTGTCACTTAACAGTCCTATTGTTCAGCATAATATGTAATATCCATAATTTTGCTATGAAATTTCTCATAGCACTGGATTTTCATGTTCTGCAATACAATCTATAAATCTATGGCGGTTGAGGATATCTTTGTCTCATAATTTTTTTTTTTATTATTTCTCAAGAGATTTAAGAGTCAGTAAGGTTAATGCTGCATTGAATGACTTATAGATAAAAGCTGACGAATCTCGTATGTGATCCAAATGTAAACATAACTTTAAATAATCATGTGCATCTTATTATCATTAAATTATAATAGTACATCAATAATATGTTGATTTTACTATAATATAGAGCTATATCTCAGCTTATATCCATTTTTTGGTGAAACAGGTATGCAGACTATCTTATCTAAAATACATTCATTTCAAAAAAGGTCAAGGAATCCAGAATGTAGTCAAAAAACCCAATTTCACGAATTATGAAAGAATACGGATATTTTATATAGGAAAAATAAATATGCAAAATACATAATTATGTTTCCTCAACGAGTTATCAAAATAGATAAGATTCAGTAATCTCTTGTTCAAGAAAGAAATAAAGATTTTTATTTTCATTAAAATTATTGAATTTTGCCTTTAAATATTTCAATCTGTTTTAAATTTCGAAGGTGACTGGATTGAGGGGTCAAGGGGTCATATGGTGCCAGTGTTTCTCTTCCCTTATTCCTGTTTCTCACGCTAATCACTGACCTCACAATTGCGAAAAAATTGTAATTTTATTATCGAATCAAATACAATAAATTGGAATTTAATACACGTTTGTAAAATTACAATTTAATTGCCAATTTCTTGTAATTTCGATAATAGTTTTGCAATTTAATTACAATTTTTCGCAATGCGGTCATTATATGTAGATAGTTATAAATAGATAGTAATGGTATGTATTTGAGTCATGCAAATCGATGATTCACAGAAACTATCTTCCGTGAGATAATATTTTTGAACCGTATCTCTCTCTAAATCGGTTATTTTGCTTTTATATGCATTAATTTTGTGTTAGAAAAAAAATTTTAAAGTATTGCCCATTTTGCATGGTTTCTAGCGGCCGGAAGACAGGAAATTTACAAAATAATTTTAGATTTTTTTAAAAAGGTTCTAATAATATTTTAAATCAAGCGTTTGAGTTTTTCTCTTTGATACCTATATATGCTAAATCGTTTTTTTATGGATTTGTTTAAAAAGGAAATCTCAATTATAAATTTCGTTTGAAATTGACGACAAATTCAAATGATTTGAATTTTGAATAATTCTTGAAGAGCGTGACAAAATTGTGCTTAAATATTTTGCCCCATTTTGTTTAAATAATGCCGCTCGGTTGAATTATCTCAATTATAAGAAGAATCTGAATATTTATTTATTTCATTCATTCATGATAAGTGATGATCCATTACCTATACGCGTTTGTTATTCACTTTAGCAAGATTTTATCCATTTTAAGGTGAAAAATATAAAGATCAAAACATGAAGGGTAGATTATGCATAGATTAAAATATTCCTGTATAAAATGCTATCATTGATGAACCCATATATAAATATCTCCATAAAATATACTTCCAATAGATAGCTAATTCGAGGCATTTTTATTTAACTTATTTATTTATATAAAAAATAAAATATGTTTTACAATTAGTATCTTATATCCACCATCTCTATAATTCTTTTGAAAATTCAATTAATTTAATTAATTGAGACAGCTTTCTCTGAGATATTTTCATAATGGCTCACGACTTCACACACAGAATCTATTCTAAAGTGGTCAACATATTCTGACGTAGACGTCCACTTTCACTACAACATTCTGTGCTCTACCCCATGAAGCCAATTGTCAGCATTCTCGTTAGTCATGCATCCATTATAATACATTCAATTAAAGACATTTACAATTTTTTAATACAAAATTGAGTCTGTGTGAGGTATTGTAATTATGATGTGATGCTTCAATAAATGATGTTGTCTATAGGTACTGGGTCTATACTTTTGGAATTCATTATTCAGGATTCATTATTCTCAAATTTGCTTCTATATAGTGATACATTCATTCGATGCAGTTAAAAATAAATACAAACAAATGAATAAAAGTATAAATTGAAACATATTTTACTACAGTTAAAGATAATTATTATAATTACCTGTATTTTTGAATTTGTTACTGTTTAGAATGTTTTTTAATGATTAGTAATTATCAGCTAAAGTTATGCTAACAAACTAGTATATATGTATGATCAAGTTTAAAGGGTAAATTCGAATTTCATATTGAAGAGAGAACTTTATTTTAAATTATTATTTGCATTACTTGTTCTTGTTTTAATATTTACATCGAATAATTTAAAATAACGTTTACCATACTACTTATAAGTAGTTAGTTCTACATAATAATTAATATGAAATTCGAGTTCGGCAACATCGCTTATCTTATATTAAACTACTTTTGTATTGATATAGCTAATCCATTTTAATTTTACTACAATTTGATTGGCTCCGATGGTGTGATTGACCTTGACTAATTTGTTACCATAAACTGTGTTTAAAGGTTATTTGTTTGCTTTCTAAAAGTCAACTCACACAACTTTTCCATTTACAACATTGTTGTTGGTTATATACTTTCAGGTACTTGCTTCATTGTCTAAAATTTAATATTTAAAATATAATATACTGCATCAACATATTTTAACTAATTCTTCTAGTCTTTTCGGGTAACTTGTATTGGAATTGAATTTTGCAGTAAACAATTTTGAGCAGCTGTGCGCCATTTTCTTTTCTCACGTCTGCGAACAATAGTTCATTTCTAATTTGGTGAATTCAGATAAATCCATAGAAATAGATAATATAAGTATTTATTTATATGAATAAATCTTTCAATTGACCTTTAAAGTAACCCTCGAATTCTATGGAATTTTGTTTGTTAATCCGCCCTTAGCTACATCATATCATTGCAGAGATAGGGCCGTATCGAAGGTCGGATTGGAGGGTTACTTTAAAAGTCCGGTCTATTCTACCATGCCATATAGAACCCGAACCCCTTCCAATAGAGATCGAACCCACAGAAACAAAGGCTCAATCTCTTGTGTGAGGTAAACCTCATAAATACCATATGTGATGGAAATACCTTGGAAATTCTGTTGGTACTAATGTATTAACCCTTAATTCGTGTAAAATTATCTCTATTATATCTTTCACATCCTAAAATAGCCGCATCCATATAGGTAAAAATTATATTTCAAATCTTTTGGCTTAGTTTTGGATCAGCCAGAAAATAATTAAAGATTTATTTCAGATATTTTGTCTTGAATTCAGTGTATATGGTATTGATTAAAATGAACTGCGGAATTTTATTAAAGTTAATATGCGCTGCATAAATCTAAATCAATATCAAACATTTTTATTGCAATAAAAATTGTAATTTAGTGACTCAGAGTCACTAAATTACAATCTAATATTCACAATAAAATAAAGATATCTATCTATCTATATAATATGTAGCTATTCATGAATTATTATAGACAAGGACAAGGTCATTATGGTTCTTCGTCTAGAGATATAAATCATCTCTTGCCCACACAAATAGTATCAACCACACTGAGTTATCAACATCAAGATTGTATAAATCATAGAACATTAATATTATATTAGTATCTATTACATAATTGGGCAGAAAATAATTAAAAGTCTATTATAGTATAGAAACAAAACGAAGGCATTTTCAACAAATTTGTTAAATTTCATTTTGCAAATCTTCTAAACAGTTATAGTTATTGTGTTATTGTTATTGTATTAAGGTTGAACAGCAATAGGACTGTTAAGTGACCCTCTAATTCTATGGAAAATGACTTCTCTTGGATACGAAGAGCATACAGAGATTATGTAGTATCCAAGGGAAGTCTAAATTTCCATAGAATTGGAGGGTCACTTAACAGTTCTATACCCTAAAATTATAGAAATCAAATAGATAATTTATTCAATACGCTTGCAAATTCCGGTGCTAATTCTATGGAAATAAACACACCCTTAACAACCCTACAATTACCGTATGGGGAGTTTTTAAGAGTGTTCTAAACAAAGTCTATGGGAGTTTTCATGCGTATTTCTTTGACAGTTGTCAAGTTTTCGTTTTAAGTTAGTTTTTTGTGATAAAGATGACATGGCAAGGTTTGTTAGACTTTAGCAAAATTCCTAACCAAATGATAAGTGGTCAAAGCGATGAAGAGATCCAAAATTTGATTAATTTTCAATATTCACCAAATTCTAATGAAAATGAAAATAATGACAAGATAGAAGACCTTTTATTTGATTTATTCAACGACGTAGATCCAAATCCAGACGCAGAGGTAAACCCAAATCTCATGTTAGAATTAAATTTGATTGAAGACGAGTTGGACCATTTAGAAAATTCTATGAAACCTGAAACTTCTTTTGCTCAAATGAAAAACCACACAAAATGAAGATAGTATTTCATCCAACAGTACTACTATTGGGGAAAAAAGCACTGCTATCCATCCATCAGCATCCACAGAATCATCCATGGTAGCCTGCAATTCATCCGAGATCGAAACTGTGAAAACAATTTCATGCACAAATATTTCATCTCCGATTCATCGAAAGCGAAACCGATTAAATGATTGCCAGTCTATAGGACTGTTAAGTGACCCTCCAACTCTATGGAAATTTAGACTTCCCTTGGATATTACATAATCTCTGTATGCTCTTCGTATCCAAGGGAAGTCATTTTCCATAGAATTAGAGGATCACTTAACAGTCCTATTGCTATAGTAAAACAATATTTAATGTCTATGTCCAAAACACAGCAACTCTGCCTTTTCATAGACATTTTCATGGACATTCGGGGCGAAGGTTAAATCCAAGTAACTATAATTTAATTACTTACATTACATATTTTTTATTTGTAATAATGGAGAGGGCAGCAGCAGAGGAAAACAAATGGTAGCCAGAATAATTGTCTCTGTAGTTGATATTCAATACGTTTGATTACTGAATATGTCAAATTTGTTTTAACGCACTAAACAAAATAAAAAAAAATTGACCTTGGGTTGTAAACAATTCAGATTTGATTTCGTTTTTGAATTGAACAATTTTTTGCTACGCTCATAATAATTTAATTAAAAAAAGAGACAGCAAAACATAATTGAACTTAATTTTGATGTCTCTTTTTTTAATTAAATTATTATGCGCGTAGCAAGAATTGTTCAATTCAAAAACGAAATCACATCTGAATTGTTAATAACCCAAGGTCAAATGTTTTATTTTGTTTAGTGCGTTAAAACAAATTTGACGTTTTTTTTACTAATTAAACGTAGGTATAATTGTCAATTCAGATAATAACTGCACAGTTCATCAAGTTCGCTTAAAAAAATTAATTAACTTGGTTTATAGCTATACTTTCATGTATTCTTAATACTATTAATGTACATAACCAAACATTAGGTAGGTATGTAATAATAAAAATAAGCCTTATATTTTATATTTAAGATAAAATTATAATTAGTCTTCTTAAAAACTGTAGTTTTTCAAATTATTATTTACCATAATAGGCATTTTAACTCCTTTATAAAGTACCTACTAATTGAAAACAGTGTAACTATAGAATAGAATCTGATGCTGTGTTTTGGATTGCCAGCTATCAATTGACCAATAGAAATTAAGATTCGCGAGCATTGGTTTATACCTTTGTATAGGGTGCGATATTATTGTGCTTCGCAGGATTTTTATGTACAATTTACATTCAGGATGGACAGGCACAGGTTTTCTGTAATCACTGCGGGCTTAATCGTGTTTGGAATTTTATTAGGGGTAAGTGTTCCATTCTTTATCTTCTCTATAACAGAGGGAGCTGCATCTAGTATATCAAAAACTTCTATTCCGATTAGGTATGCCGGAAGATAAGCTACGATAATACCTACTATTCAAATTCGAAAATGTTTCAGGAATCTATTTCTTATAATTGAGATAATTGTTTATAAAATTTGCTTTCAATTGTTTTACAGAAAACCTATTTACCATTATAAGTAAATTTTTCAAACGTTATTCGGTTATAGGAGAAAATAGAATCATATAACTATTTTTTTTAAAATGACCGGCCGTTGTACACAAGATCTTAAATATTTTTTTAAATTTCGATTTCACCAATAATGAAATTTACGAAATTCGGGAATGATCAGATAGGACTTGATTTCAAGGAGAAATACCTATCCGAATGACTCAAACGTTTCATAAAAAGAGGACTATGACTATGCTATATTTAGAATATTTACTCCCCCAAAGAAAATACGGATTGAACAAATTTTTAATACGAGTCCGTAACCCGACTACATTACAGAAATTACACTTTAGAGAAACATCTGGACACCCGATCACACCCCACAAAACAAGCAGAAATAAACTCTCTGTGATACTGTGATTACTTTGATCGGTTATTTAGAATTTTCTCTACATATAGTGTAAACTGGTATATGACGTAATCATACGGTTCCAGTATAATTATCATATGCATAGTATTCATAGTTTTAATTTTCTACTGGTATATATATGTACATATACTTGACATTATAGCATAAACAATAATGACTATAGCAGATACCATAATAATATTTCAAATTAAAATAATTCTTCCAAAACCTGTAAATGATTATATATAAGGAGCAAAGAGAGAGGTGATGTCATTACACTTCCTCTCGTGTAGATTTAGGAATTTATCATTTAGGTAGTTATGTATTTTACAAAAAACAACAAGATTCGCATTAAGCATTTGAATTAGTGTGTAATAAATATAAGCCAGACATCTGTAAGTCTGACACAATTCTAAATATCGCCTATTGATTTCATTAAAATTCATTTAGAGGTGCAGCGTGAGAAAATTTGTAGCTTAGCATTAAACAATTGAAAGACATTGTCGTCTAATATTTATGAGAGAGGATGCTTTCAATTGAAATAGAATTAGTTGAAGAGATTATGGCGATTAACTATTGTTTTGTAATTATTTAGTCATCTGTCATTAATATAACAGAAGAATATAAACTGATATACCTACTGTGGAAGAAACTGATTTATAGTTATAATTCTTTAATATTTCCTAATGTTTACTCGAGAAATCATTTCGATAACCCTATGATTAAAAATTCAATCCTATTTAGATTATTGTGGTTAAACTAAGACATCGAATAATCCATAAATTATCGATATATCAATTCAGTAAGTGAGGTCTGGCACGTGTGGCCAAATCTCCTGGAAAGAAGGAGACAGTTAAATGTGGCAGATTTCTGCTGGTTATATATTCTAGGCAACAACATGTTATAGAGAGTTACCGGATCTGTAACAGAATACCGAATGGTGCTATCGAATATCTACACATTGTAGTATAACGGGTCTCAATCAATCCTTTCTATAAGTGCAAGAGTATGATTGTGTGAGCATGTCTATGATATCGGATATTCAGCATCTATTTCCACTCATACATTATTCAATGAAATTTATTAACATATTAATTTCACTGCGCATATAGTTTTTAAGTGTTTCAATTTTATTTTATGGCCTTCAATTTCATTTGAAGAATTTTATTTGTCAACTAAAAATCCAATTTTAAGATCAGAGGTTGTCTCCCTAATGAATATTTGGTACTATGTATAGGTATGAAATTGACGATGAGAAGTTACATAAGAGAAGCAAAGAATTCCATATTTGTTTAAGGTTACAGATACATACTATATGCTATAATTGTCTTTTTTATTATTACAGGTAAATGATACTTCAATAATAGTTCTACAGGTTTGAAAAGTTCATGATGTGTTGATGATTTTCATTTATTTTAATTGAATTTACCATTTTATTCTAGCATATAGTTTAACATTGATTAGATGTCATGAATGTCATAATTAAATAAGAAATATACACAAAATAAGCTTTTTGTATACTACATATAAAATCATTTAGTCCACCAATCTTTACTTTATCAATTGGAACTTAAACAGCCTTATGGTAATATCTCTTTACCATCCATTTCTGTTTCTATAAACCAAATGCCCCAAACCAAATGCTCGTATACAACTGTTGCCCATATAAACCAAACACACATTATTGCGTGAAATTCTTTGATATTTAGGAGGTTGCCACTAGCCGTGGAATTTTCGATGTGCACATTCAAAATTGGTGGATGGTTCAGAATATCAGCCAGTCCCGCTGCTGTCCCCAAGGGATTCCCTGCGTGTCCAAGTGTCAGCTATTACTGAAAATATGCCTCCTTAATACAGGCATACCGTTTGTATGTAATATTGGAAGGTCTCCCACCACAATGACCTTGTTCGACAAGCGAGTGAAGAATGAGAGCGACCGGAGTATCAAAATTGAGGAGCGATTACCAGTAAATATTATACAATCTTACCATTTACAGTTTTCTATCATAGAACACATAATGTATCTCAGGTAAAATCATCAGATAAAAGCTATATTTCAATTCGTAATTGGTGCCTATATACATAGTATTGAAATAAGGATTTGTATATCTTGAAGCATTATTTATGGTTTAACTGTATTTATCATTTTGAAAAGATTATAATCGTGTTGATAGTAAATATAAAACAGTAAAACATAATTTTATCACATTAATTTTTTGTTTATTTTAGAAAAAGTTTTTTATACTTTTGGAATTGCTTGAGAAATGGGAAAGTGGAGGTGAACTACTTATATTTAATTAATTATCATCAGATTAGTCAATTTAGAAGTTTTACTTCTGTCCATAAATCAGAATACATTAATTGATAGAACTTTGCCGCATCCATATTTTAATTTTAAATAATTAAAATGAAGACGTTGTGAGAAAAGATTTTGTTTAAATGAATTCACTGTATACGATTCTCTATAATTTAATATCGTTATTATAAACAAACGCTTTGAAATTAATTTGACGTTTAAAATAGTAAATGGTTTAAAAAAAATTAGAGTCAATTATTATATAGGATATGTATTTGCTTTTAACAAATTCATTTAGGTCTGAATACCATTAAGTCGGCAAGGTTATCCGGAACGTTATCGAAATCTTGGATCACCACTGAACGTCTAATCGGTAATTCTGTTAAGATCAAGATCAGCTACAGATTCAGATGTCAGCAAGACTATTATGGCATTCAGTGCAGTGTTTTCTGCCGACCTAAGGACCACATTAACGGACATTTCATATGCCTCGAAAATGGAACCAAGGTTTGCTTACCAGGATGGAAAGGGAAAAACTGTAAATTTGGTAAGAGAACAGAGATTTTATTTCTCTCTACAGCTTGTGTTATACTATTAGATCGATACAATGAACGTTATCGATTAGGTAAAATCAAACAAATTACCAATCGTATTTGGGAAATTGCGACCATTGTTTTTATACTTGAAGTCATTGTCATTCAATCGTCTTTGTATGGTATGTTTTAAACATTACAGCTCTCAATTGCAGTCACAGTTCGGTACATTTTATTCTACTTTCTATGACATTCGTATGTTTGATAATTAAAAATGAGAATACGTGCTGTTTTGTGAATTGGAATGTTTTGAATAACATGTCGCAACATTCAATCGCAATAATTTTTCCTCGACTAAAAGCAGGAAATATGTTACAATCGGAATAATATTGCCACAAGAATAGTTAACTTTCGACCGACTATGTCTGATAAACCTTTTTTGACATGAAATTAAAACTTTTATTTTATCCATTACAAACACAATCAATGTATTATTACTAACTATTCAAAACAAAATGAGTCGTCCAAATCCAAATCAACCAACATTTTGACAAGAAAGTGTTTGTGAGAGAATTTTTAATCGACATAGAATTTCTTTCATCTTACAATAATTCTGGTAAACAGCCGAGGTCGAATGTTAAAATCAACCAATTATAAAATCATTTTAGTGAAAAAGTTCATTATATTAAAAATTTAAAAATATAAATCTTTAAATAGATAGAACTAATCGATATCTTTGTTATGAACTCTACGTCATAGAGATCGGTCGTCCGCCATCTTTAAAGATGATGAATAGTCTGTCAGATCTCTATGGTTACGTCAAACAGCTAGTAGTAATTTAAACACCCGCCATTATGAAACCAGTTTATTCAAACAATCTTTTTTATCAAATAAATCTTACCGGTAAAATCCTATTTTTAATCAATTGACTTAACAGCATACCTATGTAAGATGGGAGTGGGAATCCTTATACAGATAATTTTGTTTTGTTATTTTACGAATGATAGAATTCATTTTCGGTACCAGGTGACACCTCTTTTATGAAGAGATTCCGCCTAGATGGAAGTACCAATGTCAAACGCTTTGAACAAAATTCTGAATTGTTCATAACGATCGGTTGACCGCGCTTTCAAATGTTTCAGTGTCGTCGTAGACTGTTACATAATAATTCATTATTTCCGCGACAGTCTCGCGGTGGCATTTTGTTGGTGCCTCAGAGCAATTACCCGGTGGCGCTCTTGGCGACATCTGCTGCCAGAGTAGAACTGTGGTATCAATTGCTCAATGACAAACAATTGGCGTTTTGAGAAGAAATTTTATTATACCAATTAATTTGCTATTATCTATATCTATATAAAGGAGATTTTCACATGAAATTGTAGAGATCTATCGAGATGTATAAACATGAATTCATTATACAAGCTAGCCTATCTATGTATGTACAATAGATATTTCTTATTTCTGTTTGCAGTTAGCCGCAAATGAACAATTATTTGATGTCTGTTGATGATTGGTATATCCATGCCTAGAGCCTAGATATCATTTCAATATAATATCCATGCCTAGAGCCTAGATATCATTTCAATGTCAATAATATCCATGTCATTTCAGCCATTTGTGAAAAAGACTGCAATAACGAAGGCAAATGTGTCCGACCCAATCTCTGCAGGTAAGATTTGATATAGAATTGAAATAAAAGGATATAGAAAGCTCATTTACAGAATCTGAGAATACACGCATGGGATTTTACAAACAAACAATAACTTTATACAAAGTATAATTTCTGCTTTGAATAGTCATTTGAATAATGAGCAAGTATCGAAATAAATCTTAAATTCCAAAATCCGACTTCGTAATTTCTAAATAATTTTAATTGAACCTCTTGAACTGAAACTTTTATAAAGTTTCTTTTAAAAGCTATCAGATAAATTTTAAAAGTAAGCAGTTAGTTAACCCAAACTCTTAGTATATGTAAACATTCATAAGATGTGTAGACAAATTACACTGTAACTTAGTGTATGATACTGTGTCTGATGAATAATAGGCCAATGACTAATATATCTACAGAGGAATAAAGAATAGGAAATAACACATCCTCTTCTTTATTTTGTACAAGATTGGATCACTGTGTCTCGATTAACACACTTCAAAAACTTTCCTGCAACAAATATTCACTACACAATGAAAACTGGAAACTCAATCAATAGAAACCCGACAAAATCTTTGTGTTTCATAGAAATTTTACTCAGTAATACTTTCTTCCATTAGGGTAATTGATTGATTGATTTCTCAGCCATCATCGACAGAGTTTGAAGCATAGCATTAGATAACCATTAGGTCAAATTGTCTAATGGACAAATGTATTCAGCATAGATATTTCAATCTTATTTTGGTTTGGCATTTTTCCAAAACAGCTGGCCAAACGTGATTTGCGCATATCCTCAGTTTGAGGACGTCTTCGTTTCTGGCATTTGGTGTCATTGACATTCTTTACTTGGGCGAATTGTACACCAAATTAGCTAAATTTGAGAGAAACATTTTTTTATCAGCCTGTTTGAGGACTTGTCCGATGCTTTATAATATTTTTCCTGGTGATGCTTTGAAGTACTCGATGATCGAGCGATTTGGTTCACGAGACACGCAGCCGTATGAAGGAAGTCTTTGATTTGATATTGACATCTTTGCTTTTCCAGATATGATCCCATTTCATCATGATTGCTGTTTAGCTGAATAAAATGATTTAAATGAATATAACTTTAGTTATTGAGCAAAACGAGATTCTTTCTCTCGTATATAGAGGTTTATTTAATTGTTGCAGCTGCAACCCAGGATGGAATGGCACATCTTGTGACCAATGCATACCCCAACAGCGCTGTGAACATGGTCAATGCATAAGAAAAAATGGAATAGAAATACCTTTCACTTGTGAGTGTCAAGGTACCTGGAATGGATTCTTTTGCAACGTGGGTAAGTGATCTATCCAGATTCAACTGTTTTATTGCTTTTTATGAGTCAATTTTTTTAAAATAAGAATCGATTATCTATCTTAAAAAATGAATTCTAATCGTTTTTATCTAAATTAGAATCACTATGGAGTTGAAAAAAGCCATTAAAATTGTCGAATGCAAGGGGGCAATGTTGAATGCATAAAACTGAGTGATCATCAAATGTTTTCGGTTTGGGCAGGGAAAAACTATCTAATCATCGATCTATTCTTTAGTTTGCATCAGAGACAGCATTAGAGAGAGCTGAGCGCTCACATATGAATCTAAATTTCCGCTCTAAAGGTATGGCAACTGAATATATAATGCCGAATTGAAATTTATCATTGCTAAATTTTCCCATTTACTGGAATTTGCAATGAAGTCGAATTGAAATATACCATATTACCGTGTTTAATCATTTTCTGGTCATTACCAACGATAGATATACTTTGTTGCCATTATGAATTCAAGGGGTTTGGTGCAAAGTTAAATTGCAAGCCAATATTCACTATAATTCCATCTACCCAAATTGATTACGAAGGGTTATTTTGCAGTGATTATCACCCAGTTAACTATGAGTCATCTATGGATCTGTAAATGTTCGGGAATCTTTCTCATAGCGTGTTTCAGATCGCTCCATAAATGGACGGACGTATTTTACGGGATGGATAATAATTCGAATATTGCAGTATAGAGCCAATTTTATTCTTTAAAGAACATTCCCATTTTGCGTATAACCGCACAATTTAATAATTAATTTCAGTATAGGTCTATATAAATGTCATTGTATCAATCACAGATCATATCTATCGTGAGAAAAATGCTTTTTTGCTACGACTGATTGCATGAAATCGAGTACTTTGTCGCTACAACTTCGCGGCCTCAATCTATCACGGAGTTTAAAATAAACATCTAATAGATTTTGGAAGTTGGCAGGTGTCAATTCTTTCCAGTTCTAACTATAGCCAATTGTATTAATTATAAGGTAAAACTTACTGCAGTATCGAAATGGATATATAGTATAGAATACACGGCACTCATACGAAATGATTTGGTACTTAAACTATACGGGGGGGGGGGCTCTCTCCTTCCATTATATGTAGGCTTCAATTTTCGTTTTATTGGCAAGAATAACAACTGCGACCTTCGATTGTTATTTTTTGTTATTTGTTTACCTCGAATGAAATTAATAGAAAGATCAGCAAGAATAATCATCTGTATAGGACATGA
>JAYMFX010231123.1:9080-21734 GCA_036784945.1 Monocelis spectator | reverse complement strand
TCTCAAATGCGTTCTTTATAGGAAATAGAGATATTACTATCTGTTTTTTGGTAATTTCGCTTTTGTTTCACTCGCTGCCTACCAAAATCGCTTTTAATTAGAATGAGAATACGTTGAATTGATTATTTCATTGTCTGATTAGCATCTAGTGCTCCATTTTTATGATAGCAGTGCACAAATTGTGATCTCTGTTTTTTTTTCAGATTCTAAAGTTTTGAGTGAAGAGCAGCGAGAGAACATGTTTGTCAGAATGAATGAATCGGATGACCTCATTCCGTACATCATCGATATTCTCTCGCCTCACTATATAACCACTAAAATGTTGGCAAAGTAGGATTACAGTATTCACATAAATTACACAGTTTATAACTCCTCAACCGATCATTTCGATTTCGCGATGCTAATAAATTATTGCTTCAACTCTTTTTTTTCAAACAATCATAGATATAAAACGAACTTGAATACCATATCTCATACATCTGCCATTGATTTGATCCGCGGTGTGTTGAAGAAGGGTGTGAATCTCAAAGAGGTGTGTCATTAAAACTGTTAGTTTTACTAATTAGGATTATAGATAATAAGAATTATCACATACAATGAAATAAAGTAAGAAATAGATAATCTTAAGAAAAGTGTTTATCTAAATTATGTCAAATTCGCTGAAACCAGAAACCGTTTTAATAAAACCGATCAGAGCAATTTTCTCTTTCAAATGCTTCTAAATAGTTTTGTAACAAGTATAAGAATATTTAATGTTATGAAAATATTTATTGATCATTTTATTTTATGTATCGTCTTGAGGTTTATGTGGACACTGTTGGACCGGCAGATAAATACCAGTCGATTCTACAGAATTATTTCCCCAGCCTCAATATCACAGTTGAAAGCAAAGCAGATGCGACCTACCCAATTGTTAGTGCTGCCAGTGTTTGTGCTAAAGTGAGCCACTTCATTCATTTAGGCGAGAACTGAACTTGGAACTAAAATGTAACGATTCCTGATTGGCTAATTTCAAATATTTAGGCTCGTCCAATCAGATCACTTAAAAACGTAAACAAACATCGTTAAATTTGTTCAAAAAAATCTATTCGCCCTGAAAATGTTTAATTTTTTTCGAGAGGGCCTTAGTGAGATTTGAGCTTTGAGGGATGTATGACCAACCAAATTTATGCGTTTCGCTCGTGAATACATTGTAATTATCATAACATGTGTGTCCCTAATGTTGAACAGGACTTCTACACCATTGAGATTCTTCTACAATAAGTTTCTATTTTAGGTAACCAGAGATCGAGTTATTACAAATTGGAAGTACAAAGAAAATATCAATCTTGACGAAACTGTCAGGGGATCTGGTTATCCTTCTGGTGAGTTCATAAAATTAGAATTAATTGAAAGGAAAATACCATTTAAATTGATCTGATTGGCCACTGAATTAATTAAATTTATGATTGGATAGTTTTGTAAATGTTAAAATATAGTCGAAACTAGACCGAAATTGATATTATGTAAAAAAGTTCCTCTCGACTTGGTGTTTCGTCGGTTGTGTCTTCCACTCAGACTAGCATCTCCCCGGTGTCAAATTCGGCAGGGTATTCATTGATCAGTTACTCGATATATCCATTCCTTTCTCAAGATTCTTGCTGATCTTAACAGTGCTTCCTTCTGGATAAGTCCTATTGAGATGTCTACTTATAGCGCTTCGACCCATTTCCTCAGCTTCTTTGGTGTTGTTTGTTCTAAGGCTCCGACTATGACCGGTATAACTTTAGCTGTCTTCAGTTTCCAGATCTTCTTAAATTTTCTGGCCAGTAGTCCGTATCGTTCGATCTTCTCGTCCTCTTTTTGAGTTGACTCGAGTGTCGCCAAGTAACGTAATGTTTATTATAACTGCTTGTTGTTTTCCTTTGTCCACCAGCAGAATATCTCTTCCCTTTGAAGCCATAGTCATTGGTCATCTGATGTGATCTCTCTTGTTTGTCTGACGAACTGATCATGCATTTATGAGCTTTCTATTCATAAGAATTAATATTGATAATTGTAGATCCTAAAACGAAAGCTTATATGCAGATGTCATTGGACAAAATATTTGGCTTTCCTCAAATTGTGCGAGCCAGTTGGTCGACTGCCAGTAAAATCATGGAAAAGGAATGTGTACTTACTGTTTGGTGAGTGGTAGTTTCAGTAATTAAAATCTTGACTTTCATTATATTTTATTAACGGTTGAAAGTTTCCCAAAGTTTGAAGACTATGGATTAATAAAATACAGAGTTAAGATCTATCAACACGAATCTATCAGAGAGTTAATTAAACTGCTCATTAATTCTGGATTCTTGATTAGTCTTAATTGCTGTATACAGACTATTTCGCAGATCATTAATCATCTACTAGAGGTTTAATATTGATAAGTAATCAATTAAAATCTTTAAATACATGAAATTCACTCGAATGTGCTTTATTATTTTTAAAATTTTGATGAGGAAATAAGTAATTTGTTAATTTCGATTTAAATGTTGTTTATTAATATTTATTAAATTTCTTTATTTCTATATGCTGCCTAAAATTTCAATGCAATAGTTTTTATTTTGGATTTTTCTTATTAAGAACAATTTCATAAATGTTTGCCCATTATTCGATCCCTAGACAGCCAAAAACACAGCATTGAAATGTAGGGATAAAGTACAAGTTATAAGTTTCTAATTTTCTTTATGAATATCGATTTTCACCTCGTTACATCATTTATAGTACCTCAATACCGAGACTAATATTTTGTGTTCCATTTTTAGGGAAGATGATGATGCGGAGGATCCCAAAAGTAAAAAAAGAAAAGACGATAGTACTAAAAATGCATCATTGCTTCAATTTTATTCTGTATCGGACAATAATGGAAAGAAAAGAAATCAATTCTTTTCAGATCGAAATATCGAAAGAGTGTCTGCTTTAAAATGATTTTTAATTTTATGCTTTTTAAACATTTTGCATTTATCATTTGATTTGGATATTTTTGTAAAGAAAAAATATATAATAAGTTAAACGTATTTGTTTTCAATTAATCAGCTTTATAAGCGTTTGCGTTTTACAATATTTTACTTTATCCTCTATAGTAGCTAACTAAATGAATTGACTAATTTTCTGTTGTGTCTACGATTTGTCCACATTAGCAGCTCTATGTGAGATAATTTAGAGGCAATCATCAGGGATTTTTATATCCTGCAAATTCTATTTTTAATTTGTAGTGTTTAAATCTGTACTCAGTTTATTAGATACATAAGTGTTTGTGATAACTCTAATGGATATATTAAATAACCAAAAATATACAGGGGGATCCACACTACGCAACATTGTTGCATGAGACAGTGTCCACACAAGGCAGTTTCGGGGCAACATTTTCGCTGAATTGTTGCACATTTGAATATGAAAAGGAAGAACTTCTGTGGAATCCGTTACATGATCTGTATGAAAAGAATAAACGAAAAGACAAATATATCAGTCAACTAGTACTAGATAATCTATTTTTGACATCCAAATGTTGCATCAAGTGTAGACGTATAGGGTGATCCACACTCTATGATCCGTTGCGTAGTCCGTTGCGAAATCTAATCTTTTGTTTTGTTTTAAAGTCTTCTCATGATTTATAAATAATTACGAAGTTACCTTTTCAAAAATTAGCAAAACTTTTGCAATAAATGTTTCAAGTCTGAACGGAGTGGTATTTTATTTAAATTTATATAAATGAATTATTATTTCACTGGATAATGTTTTACTGATAGCTAATGGCTCTTAAACAATGGATAACATGACATTAATTTTAGTTGCTTCACGAATTTTATCTATATAAATACTGAATTCTCAAATTACCAGCATGGTAGGGTAGATATATTATAAAAAGATTAGGAGAGCTTTGTGCACAATATCTGTATGAATATAATAAATTTAAGACAGAAATCTAATTTGTATGTTTATGAAATTTAGAAAACAAATAAAAAATACTAAAAAAGATAATGGAGCTGGATTTACGCTATGCTGACTTGCATGCTTGTGTAAGCTGCTTGGGATTTACTGAAGAAGATGGTTCATATAAAAAAGATGTTGATGCAGAAGGTAAATTTGGAATTTTATTTTCTAAAAATAGCTTTGTTTATGCTTTCTTTAAGTATGATGAATATAGTAAGTATTAATTTACATTTTTGTAAATTTTGACTTTTAATTCTTTTCTGTTATACAATTATGTAAATATTTATTTTTATTTTATTTATATTTATTAAAAAATAATTATTGAATTAATAGAAGCAATTAACTATATCAATAAGCCATTTGTTCTTTATTGTAAATAAGGAAACTGTGACTAATGAAACTTTGCTAATTAAGACCATTTTCAACATCTCACATTGTCACAATTACAAATAAATCATGGTATGACATACATCTGACATAATATACTTACCAATACGAGTCATATAAGGGTAAGATTCAGAAAGGATCACTAGATATTACTTGGCTTTGTCAAAGCATATTGAGCAAAGGTAGCAAAAACACTATATATATATTTAGTAGCTAGTTCACTTAATGAGATTAATATAGCATATAGATTACCTGGAAATTGATCTGGAAAAATTGTAACATCTTTCAAATCAAGTGATTAATTAATCCGAAACTAAGTCAATAAAAGTAATTTATAAATTTTACAACTGATGCCAATAATATGGCATCAGTGAGATTACTTTCCAAAATAGTTTAACATAAGCATATTTATTCAATCATAAATTTTAATTGATTTCAGAAAGCCTTAAAGACATTTTACGCTATCTAAGACGTGAGAATGGATCTTGCGATATAAGAAGAGAACTGGGTAAACTCAAAATTGTGTCAAGTGATCTCATTCCCATGCTGACAAATTATCCTGAAGATGATTCACTTTTTGACTTGAATGTTCGCTTATTAATGAATCTCTCACAGCCTGCATTTATTTGTTTTAAACAAGAACTTCCAAAAGATCGAGATATGCGTGGTCATTATATTCAAATTGATGAATTACTGAAGGAATACAAAAAAGTAAAATTGACCCTTTAATAGATTTGTTTGCTTTTACAATTTTATTATTTCAATTAATTCTTTTTCAGAATTTTGTTAACATTGGTCTCATGAGAATATTCAGTTCAAAAATTGGTGTGCTTATTGACAAGGTATGTTATTTTATTTTTACTGTGTAAGATAGTGGGTTTTTTTCCTATTTTTATTGTTCACAATGAAACGTTTTAGTCAATGTGAAGGAATGCTGATTATTTTTGAATACCAGTTTAATAGGTCTTACTAGCTTCTCTTGTAGAGTTGGGAAGACAGAAGTGAAGAGGAACGACTCCTAATTGAACGCATACTGATTATTATTCGTAATATGCTGCATGTCTCTCCTGATCCTAATCAAGAACAGGTTGTTAAATATTTAAATATGAAACTGTTCCTACTACTAGTTCTCTTAAACACTTGTAGAATTGATTGTGATTGTTGTAATACTTAGAGGACTGATGAAGACGTCAGTGTTCACGATCAAGTGCTATGGGCTATGCATGAAGGTGGCTGGGATGAGTTGCTGCTTTTTCTTTCTAATTCCGATCAAGAAACATCATTTGCATTCCACACTCTTGAGATTATTTCCCTCATGTTCCGCGAACAGGTAAATACGATGACCTTTCTATGTCAGTAATTGCGAACTTGATGTCAATATTTTTACATACTTATTAATTCAAAACATTTTAGACACCCGAAATTTTGTCACAAGCAGGAAGTCAGGGATCTTTATCTAATGATCACAGCATGAAGTAAGTAAATAGTTTTAATACGGCTTGTCTTGAAAGGCAAACAATTTCAATTTTTAATAATATTAGACTATTACTCTTCGGACAAGATGAGGAAGAATAGCTTCATTCAGTTTATACAGAGTTAAGATAGTTAACACGAAGATAGTATTGAATCTAATATTCCTAATAATTAAACCAGTCAAGTCATTATGCATCATGATGTTACATGTAGATAACACATTAGACAACACTTCACTAATTACTGAAATTCTCAGTCAGCGATGCATTCTTATGATAGCGTGAGTTAGTGAGTGATCTCTCTACCTGTAAATGAACTCTGTTGACATTTAGGGATTAATGTATTTGTATTGGATACTTGTAACTATTTCATTTAGTATCACTCTCTTTTATATTAGAATACTAGAAAGAGCAAAATATCAAGAAACGGAAAGACAAAAGGAAGAACTACAAAATCTGAATATCAGGTAATAAATTTAATAATATCCATTTTTGAGATATTCTATTCTATAGTTATTGCATCACGGTATGATTTTCCAGACACAATCGTTTCGGTGGCACTTATCAGATGTTACAAATTCAGTCATTGAGTGACCGACCCTTGATTTATCACCATGATGTTACCAAATCAGAGTTAAATTTCGATCAGGATAAGAAAGTCAGAAGAATTCCTAAAAATCGACGACCCATTACTGCAAAGGAGGTGGTGAGAAGGTCCACCCTCACTATTAGACTGCATCTCAAGGTTAGTTTGTTGTTGTACCTATGAAGATCATCACCCAATCAACACTATGTTGGATTGGGAAGTTATAGGGAATCGCATTTATTGTATTGTAGGATTTCTGTTGGAAATTTTTGCAATTCTGCTACAATCCTATCATGCTGTCAGCTAGATATTCATTAAAAAGAGAAACATCACAGGCCGATGATGAAACTTACTATCTGTGGGCTATGCGCTTCTTCTCTTCATTCTGTAGACTCTATCAATTCAAAGTGGATCTCATCAGGTTAGTAATTATGATAATGTGAATACATTTTTAATTTACTCATACTAAGTAATCTCTTTCCGCTTATATTTATGTATATTTATTAGTGAGACATTGAGCATGGAGAGTTTCCATTGGATCTATGAACAAATCATGCAGTATTTTGAAAAAGTAAGATTAGACAAATCCAACGCGCTGCAATGGTCGAGACGATTGCAATTGGGAGTGGCCGCCTATAAAGAATTACTACTTTGTTTGTCTGATATGAAGAAGAGTAGCGAATCAGATGTGAAACAAAGTGCCGAAACCATCATATGTAAGTCACACGACACACACACGTTGACAAAAAATAGCCGGGCCGATGAATATTGTTTATTAGAGTGGCTTGAAATTAGAAGATGGAGTTAGAATTTCTTTATATTAGGGAAAGATAATTATAAGGAAAACAGAAAGAATATCAACATTTAGATAAAGATTTACTGATAAACTGAGAATGGATAGAATTGAATTTAGAGAAAGGTAATATATAGCGGATCAAATATTTTGGATAGAAAATTAGAATTATCAATTCAGCATTAGGATATGAAGGCGTTTAATCCAGCGAAGAAAATGTTTCGAAGGATAAAAATCAAGATTTTTATTAACGAAGGATTGAAGACCCTGAAAATTCGATTATCTATTATTATTGTTTTCAGCGAACATTTTCTACTCCATTGAATATCGAGAAGTATTTCCTCTTCTATTGAAAAATTTTGACGAAACCAAGCAGAGTCGGTAGGAGACCATTTTCATAATTATCGATCTGTTTCTCTTATCAATTCAAATAATTCAAAATGTGTATCTCTTTATTTGTATGCAGAATCTATTTGCGTGATTTAGTTGAAGGTTCACACCTCATGATCAAATTATTGCAAATGCAGGCACAATCTGGCACTCTTATCGTAAGAAAGAAATCAAAGAACATTAGAAGAAAGAAGCCTAAACCTGCCAAAGCAAGAAATGAAGTTGATGAAGCTAAACCATCTGACGTGGAGCTTGAATCAAAGTATGTCTATAGACTCTGCCTCATAGAGCTCTGCCTATATTCATGCCTATAAGAGTGAGATGACTTCTCAGGAGTTACGTCATCGCCAAGTTGACAGCTGCTTGAATTCGGGGAGTGTTGGATGATTACGTCATGAGAATATGAGTTACAGTATTTTATCTCTCTCTCTCTCTCTCAAGCTTGCTGTTGAGATAGGGAGGGAAGAGTTGCGCAATCATGATGGAGATTCTTTAAATTGATTGTTGATTTCAGGCTCTCTGGCTCAATATTCCGAGCATAGAGATGTAATGAATGCAAGATGATCTATAGAGTGTTCATTGAGGGGACAATTAGAAACATGGCAGCTGCAGGCAGGCGAGCTGAATCGCGAGTTTCATTCGTAATTAGAAGTCAGCCATTACTTCTTAACGAATCACAGTTACTCAACTGTGATTCGTTGATGATTTGCCTGCAGAATTTGATTTTCAATTTGTCTCCACGATCTCTATATTCACTCATAATAACTACTGGATTACATCTCTATGGTTCCGAGTAGTCAAATTTCCCTTTCTTTTTAACCAATTAGCCGTACTCTTTCTGTCACTGCTGGATATAATTAGTAGACTGTAACTATAGCAACGAATGCTTGAATCCAGTAGTGACGTCACCACTATTCTAACGTATAAATAGAGCTTTAGGGGTTTCGGGTGCTGCTCTATTTTATGAGTTACATTTGATAGAGTAAACGCATTTTCTCACATAGCAGAGGTTTGTCAACAACTTCATATATTATGATTAATTATATATCTGTATGAATTTCTATGTTTCTAAGAGTAGAACAGACAACAATAATTTTTCATTTTAGATGGGACTCCATGGCGGACGTATTGTCTGCAGGTATTCAAGGAGATTTAAAGCTTCCGCCAGAAGATACTCTACCGATCCTTTTCGACCCTACTCGAGAGAATGTTACAGAAAATGATCAACTGTAAGTTAAATTTATGTAGAAATGAAATGCCTATATTTGCATTTTGAGTTTTACTAAACAAGGTTGGACTCACAACAACCTTGAGAGGAACCAATCTGTACCTCTCCATTTGAGATTTATCTTTAGTTGTCTTGTTTAAATTGCCTAAATTGATTGTTTAGACATAGAATTATATTCTTCTTCGTTGAATTCTCTCGATTGGAATTTTCATTTGACTCTTATCCAACACAACCTTGGCCATTATAATTTTGGTATAATATTTATTGGATGTGATATTTTTATTTTTAGAAAGTCAGCTCTGTTGGAGATAAAAGCGTCCTTGCACAATAACGAACCATTGAAAGCTCTTGCTCTACTGAAAATGGCTAGGTATGTATATTATGGCTATAATATACCAAGCGGCGTTCCACAAGGAGCTCGCTTCTACCCCCTTTCTATTTTCTTCTCCGACTGAAAACCTGCCTTACATAGATGGGAAAATGATTAAATATGCAGATGACGTTAGTTACCATCAGTTTCCAGGTATATTAAAATGAATCATTGGAAAATTACAACAATAGTTAAAGTTGCCACTTTAACTCGGACACATAACAATACTTAGGTTACAGTAATACGAAATAATGAATACCTACAGTGTTATGATTGGCTAGTAATATCGTGCTCATCAGCCAAAACGAAGAATCAGTGTAACATCAAATTTGTAATATACAAGATCACGTGCCAACTCTACAACCGAATATATGTATATTGGAGAATCTAAACGGACAATCGGACAACGTATTAAAGAACATACCAATAATGTTACCAATAATTGACTGTTTGGGACCACTTTCAAAGTCAGCTCTAGTCAGAAATGACAGGTGTATATTATGAGATAAGGTCCTGTACCACAAATTACTTTCACTTCTCACTGATTGCATGCCATGAACAGTGGTGGTGTATTCTGCCGAAGGACAAAATGGACCCTTGAGGCACTCAGAACTTCATAGTCAATTCCTCGCTTGTAGCGTTTCCCACTGGTTCTCTGTCGACGGTTTTGAGATACCTTTCCAGTAGGTTCTGGAGAGAATATAGCGTTTGCAGATTAAAAAGTTCATAGATATAGCTCTGTATATTTGTGTAGTTCTTGCATCATTTCGATAGTCAGAGCCAATCAGAATGGTCTGTCTGTGTTTGTTAAATTTTCATTTATTTTTTTAAATAGAGGCCTGTGGGCTGAAGAACCAGCTCTAGCTGATGAAGATGACTATTTGGCTCTGCGTCAAATTCATTTATCAGATCTTGAGAATGCTCAAAACAATATCCATCATGAAGAAGAAGAAGAATGGAATGGTTAGTCGATTTTTTGTCTGATCACAGAGTTGGGGTTCACAGTTCTTCTTCTTATCATCATGATACATTTTCTACAGGTGGAGATGAATATGAAGAGGAATACAGTGAGACTGTAGCCGCACCAGTTAAAGAAATGACTCTGGATGTGAAAGAATATTTAAATCGTTTTGCGCAACCCGATATTATTAATGCTTATTGGTAATTTTAAGAAACATTTTGTTGATAAAGTAGTACCTAAATTGAATGATTAGAGAGTGTAACTAACACATAGATATCATTTGTTTTTAGCATCATGTTGAGTGACTATTCCACCAATTCTACACAGACAAATGCCTCTCTTCTGAGAATGCTTTATCGGCTGGCAGTGACCCTAAAATTGCCCAGTCTACTCTATCAAATTAAGATGTTTAGAATATTCAATATTTTTGTGAAAGATCCTTTGAGCAGCACTAAAGAATTCAAGGTAATTTGTCATTTGTGGAGTTGTAAGGCGCTGCTGCTAGTCTACAAGAGTCCCTCTTTTATTATTTAACAATTTTATTCTAGGAGCTGCGAAAATTCATCTTATTCATTATGCGAAAGTTTTTTCAACACTTGGCCGATAATAACAAAATCACTTTAGAAATCTTGTTCATGCGCAATCTGAAGGAAAGTATCGAGATTGTTAGTGGCTATGGAACTCAAGATCAAGGGTAAATCTTTTGAAATTTCAATGCACTAGACTGGTTGTGACTCGGCCATTCGTTGCTATAGTTACAGACTAAATATACCTCGAATTGTCTGAGAGAGAGAGTTGATCGAATGTAGGCTGTGGAACCAAGAGAAAGATAGTCATGACAATAGATGATAATGGAACTCTACTCAACAACTCTGAGAAGGTCCAATAGAATCAAAGTAGCCATGCCAATAGAAGAATAGATAGTTTGCTAAGAGGAATGCATAAGTATCTATACAGATGAGATTCCATGGATAATATTTATGAGAAGAGTTATTAACTGATGAAGTATTCTAATATTTCAGTCACAAAAAGAAGCAGTGGAGCGAGGAATTGGATGCAGAACTGCAGCAACTCTGGGTGGAACACAAGGATGCGGAACTGTCTACCGGTAGGAATTCTTATTGAAATCGAGTTCATTCATTCTGATTTATTAAATAAAGCTCTTGCTTATACATACATTCAATTTGGTGTCACAATCTGCAATCTGCTGTTTCAATTGCCTATTGCTTCGATTCCAGGTCGTGATGTCGCGGATATTATTCTTGAATTATTATCCGATAAGACGAAAAATCGGCGACAGATTGTCATCAGGATGGCTTACCTGGGTTTGATACACTCGGCAAAGGAGCTCAAGAAAGGACGTTCTTTGTAATTAAAGTCTACGTAGATTTTATTTATTTATTTGTGTTAGAATATTTGGGAATGTTTTAAATTTTTTTATTTCAATCATTTTCAAGGCGTACATTACCAAAGAAAGAATGGTCTGACGATGAAGTCGCTCTCCTTAGACGATTAATCGATGAAAATCTAGAATCTAACGGTAGGAGACTCTCTTAACATAAACTCCACTGAGATAAATCTGATTTTCCTTATATCGAAAGGATAAATTCGAGTTTATTTACCCTCTATTGTATTTTATAAACGAATATATAGATCCATTGGCAAACATTCGAGCTAATCTACCTGTCAAACGATCGAGGCTAGAAGTCGTGAACAAGGCATTAGTAATGGAGTTTATTTCCAGTCCCGATCAACTGAAGTACACAGAATCTACAAAGAGAAGTAAAAGAGTTCGAGAAGGTGGCAATCAAAAAGGATCTTCCAGCAAAAGGATAAAAGTATGGGGAGGCAGAGGAGAGATATGTTGTCTTTTTACAATCGATAGAGAATGGTAAATAAAATGTTTTCTAACAATTATCGTTTCAGACCTTGGAAGAGGAGAACAGAATAATCTCTGAAGAGTTTGTTCACACTTCCGATGAAGACGATTCTAGCAGTGAAGACGAAAACTACGATCCCATGTTAGGACTATTGAATGAAAAATGCATGGGAAAATCTGGGCCAACTGGAAATACCAAATTACCCGATGGAAACAAAAAATCTTCAAAAACTCAACAACCCAAATTGCGGACCAAACGAAAATCCAAAGGAACTGCAATTAAAATGAACCAGTCTGCAATTATCCAACAAAGAGATTCTGTCGCCAAGGAAGGTAATAATTTACACGCATAGAATAATGTTCAACAATGTTTCAATACAAATCTATACCAAGTGTATAAATTTAATGAAAATTCACATTTATGTTCCGTTGCTATTTCATTTTATCGATTGACAATGTGTCAATCTTAAAATCCATAGACAGCTGATTGATAATGTCTCTAAATCCATAGACAGTTGATTGATAATGTCTCTAAATCCATAGACAGTTGATTGATAATATCTCTAAATCCATAGACAGTTGATTGATAATATCTCTAAATCCATAGACAGTTGATTGATAATGTCTCTAAATCCAT
>JAYMFX010231012.1:0-18722 GCA_036784945.1 Monocelis spectator | reverse complement strand
TCCTTCACTCCCTGTCTAGTCCTCATAGATATTCCTCTCCTCCTCAAGGAAGGTCTCACATCCTTCACTCACTGTCTAGTCCTCATATTCCTCTCCTCCTCAGTGAAGGTCTCACATCCTTCACTCCCTGTCTAGTCCTCATAGATATTCCTCTCCTCCTCAAGGAAGGTCTCACATCCTTCACTCACTGTCTGGTCCTCGTAGATATTCCTCTCCTCAGTGAAGGTCTCACATCCTTCACTCCCTGTCTAGTCCTCATAGATATTCCTCTCCTCAGTGAAGGTCTCACATCCTTCACTCCTTGTCTAGTCCTCATAGATATTCCTCTCCTCAAGGAAGGTCTCACATCCTTCACTCCGTCTAGTCCTCATATTCCTCTCCTCCTCAGTGAAGGTCTCACATCCTTCACTCCCTGTCTAGTCCTCAAATAAGGTGTGTATACTCCCAAAGTGTCACTGTGTGTAACCTACTGCAGATTGTGGGATCTTCATCAGACTTGTCAGTGCACTCGGGCACGCCATTACACACCAATAGCTTGGAGAGACAATGACCACCATCCTTGCAGAGATATTCATCCTCGGCACAGGTTGGTAGTGGACAGTTCCTCTCGTCTCTTTCATCGGTGCAGTCAGGCACACCATCACACACACTATTCTGTGATATGCAGGGAGAGAACACATCCTCGGGACCGCAATAGTAGCTGAGAGGAATCACACAATTGTTGCTTTCACAATTCGCTTCGTCCGAGTGGTCTTTGCACTGTGGAATTGAATCACATTGCTGACTAGCGGGGATACACAATCCATTGTTACACCGGAAACTCTCGGGACTACACCCTAGACAATGCCAAGAATGGAGAGGAATTTATCATTCATTCAATCTGATTCTACATTCAGTATTTCAATAAGAAGAATTTAGAGTGAACGCACTGTGAGAAGAGCAGTTGAATTCGTCACTTCCATCCAGACAATTCGCCTCCCCATCACAACGCATCTCTGAGTCGATACAGCGAGAGTTATTGTCACAGCGGAAAGCACCATTGTGGCAGAGAATAGTCGAGGAGCATTGTGCACTGCCTTCATCAGACTTATCGGCACAATCCACATTACCATCGCACTTCTTACTCAGAGGAATGCACTCACTGGATGAGTTGGATGATTGGCACATAAACTGGTATTGGTTGCATTTACCTGAAGAGAATAGCATCAAATATCAACGATACTCTCCCAGTATCATATCATCAAATATCAACGATACTCTCCCAGTATCATATCATCAAATATCAATGATACTCTCCCAGTATCATATCATCAAATATCAACGATACACTCCCAGTATCATATCATCAAATATCAACGATACTCTCCAAGTATCATATCATCAAATATCAATGATACTCTCCAAATATCATATCATCAAATATCAATGATACTCTCCAAATATCATATCAGCAAATATCAACGATACTCTCCCAGTATCGTATCATCAAATATCAACGATACTCTCCCAGTATCATATCATCAAATATCAACGGTACTCTCCAAGTATCATATCATCAAATATCAACGATACATACCACAGACTTCCTCAGTTTCATCTTTTCCGTCATGACAGTCATTGAAACCATCGCACAGAAATACCGCAGGAATACATTTCTGAAGCTTCTTGCATAAAAAGAATTCAGGGGCTCTACAGTCATGGAGCTTATCTAAAATCGATTTCATATTTCTTGATTGAAAAAAATAGACACTTTGATTTATGTTTTCGGGGAAGGGAAAGTGCCTATAACTTGACTGATAAATTCAAATTATCTCTTCATCAGACATAAACATTATGAAATTCAGAGCGTCGCGGAGAAAGATTTGTTTGCAAATAGGATACTTATATAATGTGTAAATTGTTTACAAAAATAGTTTATAGTTTTATACTTATTAAAATGCGTTCATTGTCACAAAGTTGTCTAAATAAAGTTAAAGTGCACATTTTAGTATGAATATGATGAAGAATTAAATTTTGCTTTCCAAATGAAAGATCAACTGAATCACACAAAATTCTGTTTCAGTACATTTGATCATTTCTTGATTCATTCATTAATAGCATATGTATTCAGTACATTCGTACAAACAAACAACCAGTTATTTGTCAATTAACTGTCTTAATGGTTGAAAGTTCGTTGATCAATTAGAAAATAATTAACTTCATGTTGGAGAATGCCAAACTAGAGGAGGTATTATAGAAATTTATTGCATATAAACTTAACATTTTTGTATTATATATACATATTTAAATGACAAAATAACTCTCTAGTTAATAAGTTAACATACCACAATGTTGTTCATCAGAATGGTCAAAACATTCATTTTTTCCATCACAAAACCATAATTTTGGTATACACAAGCCATCATGACATCTAAACTGTGCTTTGTCACAACCTAAAAACAAAAAGTTCAAAAGTAATAGATATCAATTGTTTTAAATATTAAATTATAGATTAGAATATTGATTATAAGTTTTCAGAATGCAATTTCACTATTTGTACATTAGAAGAAACATTTTTGACAACATAAAAGCCAATTATGTTGTTTCCTAATGATGTCATTAACTTTATGTCAAGGTATTTTTGAATATTTGGTAATAGATATCAATATTATTTTTCAAATTCAAATTGAGAAAGTTAGCCAGGCCATAATTTTTTTTAATTTGTCAAATTGGCATGGAATTCTAAATTTTTAAATTTTTTGACTTAGATAACTGTGTCATTCTGAAATCATGCTTTTATAATAAATAAAACATTATTCAAAGGTATATGAATGGATTAGTACATGAACTGAAGGAGACTATTACAGAAATTAAAGGGGAAAATATACAAATAAGTAAGAAATGAAATTGCATTCTGGAAACTATAATTTTTTAAATCATCAATCACTTCATATATTAACCAAATGTCTAATAGTTCATTTTGATTGGCCTATAACAAATGCAAAACAAACAAATAGTTATTGGATTTTGAAGTTGGATAAGGATAAAATCCTTAAATTACAATTGTTTCGATTTTTAAATGATTTATAAGTGGTAAAATAATAAGAATTAGAAGCTGGTATTTAAACGATAATTCAAGAGATAATTTAACAAGACCAAGATATCATTTTTGGATTGAATAATAAATGAGTAATGTAATGTATTTGATTGAGTGTAGTTTTCCAATAATTGAAAAAATAATGACCAATTTAGAATGTACATCCAATGTTTTATACATTGAACGTAATCCCCCTGGAAGCCCCATGATTACTACTACTTAGTTAGTAATAGTAATAGTAATAATTAGTTCTACATTGTTAGTGTGACTGTGAACTATTTAATCATTTAGGCCTTATAATAATTAGGATCAATAAAATTAAGTTGTGACCTAATTGGGAACTATGAAAAGTTCCAAACTGGTCAACCCAATTAGGAACAACTTTTTTACAGTTTCTAACTGGCCAACCAGGTTGAAACTTTATATTACATGATTATTAATGTAATATTATTATTATAATATAATATAATTCATAAAGCTTATTTTATACTACCAATACATTTTATTAACAAACTTAATTAATTAAAGTAATTAGATACTAATAATATTTGTATTCAATTATTGGTCCCAAACTGGTTAATTAAATTACACAAAATAATATTATTACATTAATAATCATGTATATAAAAGTTCCAACCTGGGGGAACTGTAAAAAAGCTCCTAATTCAGAGGGCCAACCTTTTCACGGTTCCCAATTGGGCCACTCACTACAAAGTGAATAGCTAAATTACATTAAACTATATTATGTCAAAGAATTACAACTGATCAGAGCTTGAGAGACGTAATCACTTAATCACATGACTATAAACAGTTACTATTATAGTATTCAACATAAATATTAATAAATATGCCATTTTCAATTAAAACCTTAGAAACATACGTTAATATATTATCATATAAACATGTGTACATAAAAATTTCATTCAAATAAGTAAATTCTTATTTTTACCATGAATAGTATAAATAGTTAGATTTAAGATAAAACTCGCAAACAATACGTAAAAAAAAATCTGCATGTTTAGTATTGTTGACATAAATTTAAATATTCGCACCAATAATCTCAGTGTATTTAAAAGATTATTCGTGTAGTCAAACAAAATATAAAACTAATAATATCCTACCTTATATTAGTATGTTTAAAGTATAATATAAACTGCAGACCTTAGAGATTAGAGTATATTAGTATATTTTAAGTATAATTTAAGCATTAGAATATATATAATCGAGATACAAAATGCAACAATATGGAAGTTTATATTGACTAATTAACCAACTTAACGAATTATCAGAACAAGAATCCATACATACACAAAAACAATTGTTTGTGTCCGCTGTTGCGACGACAATAAAATGAATTATCATATGTTATTGCTTAAAGTAATGATTTAACACTATAATAACATTGTCCACAATAAGTATTTATTTTATGTTAAACAAATGAAATATTTTTTAAAACTGCCAAAAAATGAATAACACATACATACTCCAGAAACATCTTAACTATTATTAACTTGAGATAAGTTTATTAGTCTACTTTTTTTAGCGGGTCTTGGTCTATACCTTGAAAAAACAATTTATAATTTACATAAGCCAAATTTACTTTCAAAAAAATAGTAAAAATTTATGAACTACATAATATGTATATTATTTAAGTTAAAAACAATCATAAATGATACTGAACAAAGATGTCATACCGTCACAGCCTTAACAACATATTTGAATGAAGTTTAAATTTTGTTTTTTATAATATCTGCATGGATATTGACTTATAGCATACATAAGAAAGTTAATCTTTAGTTTAATAGATGAATAAATTCAAATTTATGTAAGAGTGCATAGAATTGAATGCACAATTCACAAATTAACTTAATAACAAATATAACAAGACACAGCAATGCAATAATATATACATATGCTTAGCAACATTCAAAACAATTATTTTGCATGAAATTTAAGAAAGCGACAAAACTTCTACAGATTGCACAGAATTGAATGATCAATACAGGATCAGATAACTTTACAAGTTCATTATTTACAGGAAGAATATTATTAGGCAGACTGTTAAAGCAAAACTTGCGGCTTTAAATCCAAATTTTTCACCACATACTCAGGTAGACACAGAACCGGATTGATAGTTTTCAATTTATCAAATAGATCCCTATTTTTTAGCAGTATATTATCACCATCCTGTGATTGAGAGTCACTATCACTAAACTTATCATAACAGTCAAAATAAGGCTCTCGATATAAGAGAGATAGTCCAGCTAGCCCAAATAAAGTATGAAATGGATCCGGCATATTACCAGGCCGGTCGGCAAATCCACCAGTTTCATCATCTTGACAAGCGAGAATGTATCTCGTGATCATCGACCGATTAATCCAATGTAAACGACCCAAAATTTTTAAAGAAGTCAAAACCCACCTAGAATATAGAAATAGTATCAATGTGGAAATATAATTTACATATTTACAAGGTGACAAAAAATTGCTATAACATTGAGAGAACTGATTAATATTTATCTTGATTCAACATTACAAAGTATGCTCGAAATATTAAATTACTATCAATACTAGAGATAAAGAGTATTGAAACCTGTCACTAAATTCTACTGTATATTATGTAGTATTGATTCTATAGATAAGAATAGCATCGTCACTAGATCACAATGAGTATTTTATAATCAACGATTCAGGCACGATTGTGACAATCAAGATAGGTCTCAAGAACATTATTTACTTGATATGCTTCGAGTCAGCTAATTCGACAGAAATTCCTCATTGTATGTTTAATGAGTTTAAGAATAAACGCTCGAGGGTAAGTAAACATCAAAGCTTCAAAGATATGTACATACTTACCAAGAATAACAGACATCGGGAGCCTTCTCTGGTCTACCATTCAGGCCACCACTAGTCATCTGTCGTTCAGCCAGCCACCAAGCAGTCTTATCTGGATCTTCAATTAAACGCAGAGAGTTTAACAGAGAAAGTGTACCCAAACAGCAATAGATCTGTCCAGAGTGTGACTCAGAACCAGGTCTTGTCCCGAAACCACCATCAAAGTTTAAGCAATTCAGCACATAATTGACTGCCTTTGCTGTGTCAATGGAATCCAATCGGTGAAGAATAGTAAGTGTAGCAACGGCACAAAAAGAAAATCGACTGTCTCTTTCACCCCACCTGTCACCCACAAAACTGCCATCGTCTTGCTAAAAATATTTTAAATAAATAAAATTTATCATTAGTGTGCAATAAAATATCAGACTGTATTATACCCAATACTCAGAGACTTTCCAGGCTCCAATGGCATAAAAGCAATTTCTCAATCGCACAGCCTGTTGGTATTGGTTAACTTAATTTTATTGCAAAATATTCCCACCTGCAATTTGGACACATAATTGACAATAGCTTCACTGTCACAAGCATCTAATCTATTGAAGAGAGCCAATATCTGCACAGCACTCAAAGTATAAAGCAGGCTGGAGTCATGTTGAGGATGAGGAGCAAAACCTCCATCGTAGTTGTCGCCTAAAACATTAGTTCGCTTTTGGCAATTGACAATGAATTGTATAATCTCATCTTGCTTAGCCTTCAAGTCTTCCAAATGACCAACAACATCCAGAGCAGTCAAACTCCAATATATTCCAGACATACGCAGGAAATCCAATGTTTCATCAGTTTTTTCACTCATCTAAAATATTTTCAACTTAATCTATAATTTTTTTTAAACCTACAATTTATTTAAATTTTAGATAGTTATCAAATTCTTACAACACATTATGATAATTTAATTTGATACTTAAAAATACAATGCCTAGTTCAGTATCAATATGAGAAACAAGATCAAGTCTCAGATGATTAAAGTATGAACTATCTTAAAGAATCTCTTTTTAATATTTAAATTATGTAAGAAAATCTTACTTTAATTAAAAAAGCACCATGCATATCATTCAATAGAGTGTCTGGCATATCATCCTTTATAACAACATCTAAGATTGGGCGAGCCATAATCTAAAATAACATTTTATTATTAGTGTAAATAAAAGATCATTTTAAGAAAAGAAATCAATAAATTAGAGAAATTGTTAGCTAATTACTGATGATAATTCGTAATATTAATAATAATGTGGCTTTATTTCCTGTAAAATAGAAGTGTCATATTTTATATTATAATGGAAATTTATCATTATTGTGCAATAAAATATTATTATTTATTGCATTATACTCAATACATTTTTTTAATTATCTTTATATAGAATAAAAGGACAATTTTTGTTTAATACAATATGCTGATAAAAAGTTAAAATAAGTAAAATATTGAAATTTCTAAAAGTTAAATTTAACAGTAATTCTTATTATTATAACTGCATTATATGTCAATATCAGCATTTTAATTAGATGTTTTGTTATACACTGCAAATAAAAATGTCAAGTTACAGCAAATAAATTGCTATAAGTTGACTGACCCACTTGTCAATATGGTAGGACATCAAGTTATGAGATTAACCAATCAAAATGTCTGATTTACCAACAACTTTGGTTGTTTGCATAACTTGATGTCAACTTATATAAGTTGTTGGTTGCAAATAACCAATCAGATTTGAGTATTTCCATGTATAACTTGACAGACACATTTGTAAATATTGGTTGTCATTTTTAATTTGTAGTGTAGTTATGATTAAATCTAAATATCTGAAATTGTAAGCTTGCAAATTACTGACATAATAGGATCAAGTAGACTTGTGCCACTCAAAGCCATAACAATAGTGAAATGTATTGAATTGCATTTTTCATTGGTTGTAGATGCTAAACAGTAAACTATATGCCCACTTTAATATTAACTTGTGAATACTAATAACTGATAGTGATACTTTTCAATACTTACACTGCAAATAAAAACATAAATGTCCAATTTACTGTTAACTAAGTTGATGTCAAGTTATACAAATAACCAATCAGATTTAAGTATTTTGGTTGATAACTTAATGAACCCATTTGTCAATAAGATAAGTTGTCATATTTTGCTCAATAGAAAATTTTTTTAATTCATCAACTCAATTACCAACCCATTATAAGTGAAATAAGGGCTGGAGCAGTTGTCAACTGGTCTGGTTGGTAAAACTTGCCTCCAACATTAATATTCAGTAAATTGAAGAATAAATTTATTGAATTAAAAATAAAATAGAATTAATAATAGGAATTACTTTAAAATTTAACTTTTAGAAATTTCAATTTCTGAAATTTAGAGTACCAATTAAATTTAATAAACTTCGGAATTCTTTGAAACCCTGGGAGTTAAACTTAATCGCGGGTGATTTATTATAATAGTAACTCATTATAAATAAATTTAGCAATTTGCAAAAGTCATAAAATATATGTGACAGAAGTTTAATAATATAATAAATCAATAAAATAAAAATCGTTTCATGAGTTAAAATTAAATCATCATGTTTTCCACATACATTAAGATTCTAATGGTATCATAAACCATTCTGTTTATTAATTTTCATGGACACTAATGTTAAGTTATATCCTATAACTTGTTAGTTCGTGTTATTTCTTAAGAATCATATTTTATGATGGCTGCGCTGGAGAAAAGCTATTTTATAATTTGCTAAATATTAATATCTATTAAATTATGAATTAATCACAATTTAAAAGGTTATTACCAGCATTTTATTGATATCAGTTTTCATTTTGTGTATAAATATAATTTTACTGATGACCATTTATGTATCTTCTAAATATGTGTGCTTATTAAATTGAATTTTTATATTTTTCATTATAGATCTATTGCTTACTTTTGCTTTTTAAGATAGATTCGTTTCTAATTTCTGTCATCCTAATTTTAGGAAAATTATATTATAATATTTGATATCATATGGAGTAGTAATATTTCACTGATGATTATAATTTAGATCCATATCTGTCAGAAATAGATTTTTTATTGACAAACTTTTATAGTTTTTTATAAATACAGTGCTTTGATGTTTAATTATACAGATTTTTGCATGTTAAGTTGTAGTTCCAAAACATATGTGAGAAGATAACTAAAAAACATTCATACAATATTCCACTGGAATGTGCTGCAAATTATCATTCATGATTCATTTATAGCATATTACAACATATTAATTTAACATTTTTTTTACTTTCTACAATTTTGGTCTTTGATAAAATGCTGTGTTTTATATATGAATACTCAGACTCAGCTCTATAGGGAAGTTTTTAATTGTATTAAAAAGCTCAATTTTATATGTCATTCCAATAATTATTATTCAGTGAGTGACCTCATTAATCTTATACTTTTTATGATATTTTTATGAAACATTTAACACTGACTAGCTAAAATAATTAACATTATTGACAATTGTTAAAAAATAATTTGGAATAAATATATAAAATTAAATTAATTTATAACAATAAACTATTGTCAACTAATTTGATATTAACAAGTAATTCAATTCAGGGATAATTCAGTAACAAGACCTAAATCCATGACAAGCATTGATAACATATGTGTAAGTAAATTATATTAAGAAAGGGATCCTATTAATTTTAAGAAACCAATGTTGTTTATTTCATATTTATTTTGATTAAATATAATTTGAGTTTAACTAATGTGGCATTTTAATTCTTATTATTTATACAAAAGTAAAATACAACATAAAAATGATAGTTTTTTTACAGACTCTGTAATAGTTAAGTGTGAGAATATTCCTGAACATCTGACTATTAAGAACTTCACTGATAGTGATATGTGTACTTACTTTTTTTTCTTTTTCTTTCTATGGTAAAAGATTTAGGATACATTTTTCCAAATATAACTAGATGGCTAGATATTATTCATATGAATCATAGCCACCATAAATAACCTGTACTATTGAAGCAAACTCATCTTATAAACTGATGTTGAAAGTTGTTTTAAGAAACAATCAATATATTTTTAAAATTACTTTTCCTATGTAAAAGCCTTATAAATATTTAGATGACAGTTTGTTAATTAGTTGTTGTCAAGGCCTTGTAATTTAGTCTAACCAATAAATGTTATAAAACTACTAATTCTGTATTTTTATAAAAATGGAATACTGTCATTATTCAAATAATAGCCAGTCCAAAAAGAGATTTGCATTATGAAAAAATCTTGCTGTGTTGCTATTATAAACTTGAGATTGAAAATTTTAAAAAAGTCAGTACAAAAGCTATTAAATGGTCTTAATTTTACAAAACAGTTTCTTAAGCCTTTTGCTCTGTGCTTCACATAAATTAGCTGCATATTCAAGAAATGAGTAGGTACCTACACATATCCTATTGATTGAATTTCTTTCTACTAATTTTTAGATCAGTCTCCTGCAAATTATCTATTAGGTATGTCAGATTGGCTGTTAGCTAAAAATGCCATAGTTTTATTGTATTATCCTTATGATCATTTACTTTAATTTTATAAATTATTCAGATTTTTGTTATCTATTTTAATCAGGCACCATTTTTACACAATTGTTTTTAATTCATTCAGAAATTAAGTTGTTTATTTCTTTTAAAAAAATGTATTGCATTTATCAAATCAAGTATTTGTTTTGAAATGTACATATGTTAAAAATACAAATTTGATTTTTCTTAAGACTTGGAATAAATAGTATGAAGCTCCATTGTGACCTCTTTGTAAAAAAATTAACCGCTACAATTGTGATGAATTCAAAAATTTAAGACTTTATTCTAACTTGTCTTGTTAATGTGTTGAATTTAAATTTTAGTGATTTGTACATGTTATTTGATTTGTGTATTATAATTCCAGCGATGAATGGTGACATCAATCGAATTCCCATCCAATCTCTTGGTGGTATTCTCAGTCTAACTGATATTCTACCAGAACTGCCCCTCCCTACGCCTACACAATCATCCTACAACAATCAGAGTCTACTACACAATTCTCAACTAACTGATGATGCGCAGAGATGGCTCAATACTCAAGATGACGCATTGATGCAGTCCATAACTACTGCCCTCTCGGAAACAGACACGGACAATATGTAAAATTGCAGAATATTTTAGGGTTGCTTCTAATAATAATAGGATTTGTTAATTGATTATTTATCTAATTCTTGTTTCTATTTTATCTAGCGAGTTCAATGAAGCGTCCAATAATGAAGTGGTCGATATGAACTCGATTCCACCATTGTTTCAAGCGATAGTCACGGCAAATCAAAATGTATTCCAACAAAAGACTGGTTTTGCTCCACTTTATACACAGCCCGCCTATTGGTCACAAACTAATCCATCCACTGAGCAGAGCAAGCTACCCCTCATAACCAAGACTGATCTCAATTCTTTAAGTAAGCTATTATGCCTAATATTAAATAGTAATTTCCTATCTATATACATTCTTATAATGTATAGTCTCTTTCAAATGAGGCCATCATTTCATTCACACTTTTCGAAATTTAATTCTCCCAGCGTAGAAATTTACTCATTATTTAGTTTCTGCTTTTGCACAGGACTAGAATCGAATGAATCCCAGCAGATGACAGTGCAAGCCAATAGTAATCCTCAGCAGCAAGTCGGCTGGAGTCCCGGTTTCGGCATGCCAGTCTCGAGCAGTCTCGTTGCTTCTTCTCACAACGGAGATGTTGACTGTAAGCTTATTTTTTTTAGATCAGTAGATTTAGAATTGAATTGATTCATTTAATGCATTTTTACATTCAGTGCAGATTAGAAAGAGCAAGAGTTGACAATCCTCTCAGGATAAAGGATTGACAAGAGTTGACAATCCTCTCTTTCTCTACGAAAGAAAGGATTGTTTGCTGGGAACAGGTGTTGAATAGTGTTCATTTAATACATAATGATTCTTCTATCATTCATTCCAGATTCTCAATATAATTTACAAGGTAAACTGTTTGTTTGTTTATATGTTAGTTGCTTTTCTGTTTATGTTTTTAAGATAATGATGATGATGGTTCACCTAAAAAGAAGAAGAAGAAAAAAAAGAAAAAGAAGAAACATCGAGAATCGAAAGATAATAAGGACGATCATTCCCATAAGGGGGATGACACCGCCTATAGCAGCAGTATTGTGGTCAAATCGGACAAAATTTCATTGAAGATCTCACTGAAACGTTCGAATGACGAGCCCGACTCCTCTATCAATCGATCTCACGAGCATGCGCCCGAATCTGTTGAAAGTAAAGATTCGAAAGATTCAAAAGATAAGGAAGAGAGAAAGAAAAAGAAAAAAGATCGCGATAGAAAGTCCCACAAAACTACGAAATTAACCGACGAATCCGCCACCGTTAATCTGTCAGTTCCTGTTTCCTCCGCCGCGCCATCTCTCCCCATTGTCTCCACGAATCAACTAGTTGATAAGCCGCCCGGTTCTACATGCCCCATTTCAGTGGCTCTTCCGAATGTGAACCAGCAGCATCCTCATTTGTCGCAGCAGTCCCACCCAGTGATCTCACTCAGTGAGATTAGTGAGGATCTACTGAATTCCACTGCCGGTGGTCCACCCAGCTCAATATTCAGCGATATATTGAACAGTGATTACATCTCTACGGCATTTGGTGCTGTTCATCACAATGACAAATCCACAACCAATCCCATTATCTCACCAAAACTCTTTAATAATCAGCCCTGCTCCTCCGATGTCATGCAAGCCAACTTATTCGACAATTGGGATCCCTCGATTGATTTTTCTTTGCCAGTAGATGCCTCCCTCATGAATCAAACCCTATTAGATATGCCCAACTCGGACAGTCTGCACCATAGCCTATTTTCCGCATCTATGGGCAATTCTTTCGGTGGTATGTCTATGCCTCATCACTCATATCATCAGCAGCAACAGCAGAGACATCCCCTTCCTGACCATCACATCATCAGCAGTCCCACCTTGCCGCCGCATTTCAAAGGCAAGCCGGATTACTTTTTCGACGACAGAGGCACTATTCATCCGCAGTCCATTCCAAAATCCTCCGGCGGTTCCATTTTAGCCGCGTGTCTGAATGTTGACGATAGTTGTCATAGTCGTGGCAAGCCGGAAGCTTACGTAGACCATATTCATGAATTTAACGAAAACAAAAACTCTTTCCCACTGGGTTTTCCGCCCTTAGATACTAAATCTCTCATGCAGGAACGTCAACTGGAAAAACGTAAAGTGACACGCAGGCGTAAGTTAATTGCAATTTTATGTTTTGATCCTTTATTATTAAAAATTATTGACCAACCTTCGGATTGTATTCTCTGTAAAACTAATTTCTAACCTTTCTAGAGTGCTCTCATTACTGATTAAAGTTTTCTTGTATTCCTGTATTATGACATTTCGACCTCTCTCCTCATAATTGAGTGGAATTAAACCCTTTGTCCCCAATATTGAACAGTTTGGACCGCCCTGTGTGTATATTGATTTTATAGCTAAGAAGCGCAGAGGTGAGCTGGAAGATCTCCGCACCTGGCACATGAAGGATACTGTCGAGCCGGAGGTGTCATGGGATAAGCAATTGGGCGATTACACTCAGGCATTTAGTCAGCGCGCGAAGCGACGCAAGAAGCAACCGAAAGAACTCTCCTCCGATTTCGCTTACGAGGGCGATGAAGATTATCCGACGAACAACCAGCGCACCATGGACGCTGACAGTGACACTGAAGGTACCGATATTGTGGACAATGTGCTCAACCGGAGTCGGCTGGGCACCCGCGCGGCCAGTGCCACTGCCGCTATGCGCTCCTATGCTGGTATGGACGCGGACGATGATGAGGAAGATGAAGATGGGCCAAGAAGAAGGAAGAAAGATGATGATGAACCCTTTGAAAGTAAAATTTGTTCTATATCCTACACATATAGTTTTGTCAGCATTGATTTCTAATTAACGATGATGTAAAATATGTTTAGAAAAAGTTGAAATTGAAGTGGATATCCCTCGAGGTTGGCATTAAGTGTTCTTAGTTATTGTTTTGTTTTGTTTTCTACTAAATTTGAATGGTTATCATCATAAAATGATTGTATTATAAAATTAACTGTAAACATTTTAGTTAAAATTAAAGAGCCCGCGGAAAATCGCTATCCTCATTTAAAGAATTCGAAAGAGACAAATCGTCGTCGCGAGCGAGTCAGTCTATCCAATAGTGCCTTCTCTTCTCGGGGCATGTGTCCACTAACTAAAGAGGAATTACTCGAGTCTGGCGTCTACAAGCGCTTCCTATCGAAGATTGATAAGATCAATGAGAATGCCGAAGAAGTGGACATGAAGCAATTAATCGGGGACACTGACGAAGACGCGGAATCCAATGCGGCCAATTTGGACAGTCTTCTACCGCCTGAAGTGAAAATGTCATCCGGTCAGTTAAACGATCTGAGCAAAGAATCGGCCAAACTGAAAGCTGTCAAGGCAATGAACATGCTACCCAGTGACAAGTTAGTGAAATTGTTGACGGTACTCTTACTAAATATTCGCCAAGGAAATCGAGTCATTCCCGTTATACGACCGGTGCGTTAATATTCTCATTCTCATTTCACTACTCATCTTGAATTGTAAGTAGTATTTGTTAATTTTATGATTTTAATTTTCAATTTAAGTCGGACTCGCATTCTGATGAGAAGAGTATTTGGCGAGAAAGTGAAATGGATCGAGTGATACGAAGTATAGAAGCTGGCTTGACCAGCTTGCATATAATGACCTCTGAAGATATGCCAAAGGAAGTTTATTTGGAAGATGTCATTGAGAAAACCATTACCGTTATTAAATTCCAATTGACCAATTGCATTTATCCTGAATATGATCCTGCCTATAGAGTAGAAAATTCTGACAAAGGTAATTACTAAATGATAGAGTCATTATGATCATAGAGTTATAATACCAAGAGAGTTCACTCTCTAAAATACAGAAACGCATATCGCTGGTTTTGACCTACCACCAACGCGCACAATTTCCTATCTCCGCTATTATAAAAGCATCAATTACAAATTGACGTCACTCCTAAACGCCTAGTCTGATTTTAATACTTCTTATATTTTTAGAAAGTGCTCGTTTGGTATTTTCTAAAGATATAAGAATTATTAAAATCAGACTAGGCGTTTAGGAGTGACGTCAATTTGTAATTGATACTTTTATAATGGCGGAGATAGGAAATTGTGCGCGTTGGTGGGACAAAAGCAGCGATATGCGTTTCTGTATTTTAGAGAGTGAACTCTCTTGGTATTATCATTACTCTATGATTATGATATTGTCAGGTTGGAAAACTATCAACATAATAGTTCCTTTTCTATGTGAACATTGTGACCATCATTTGTTTCCAACCGATTATTCTTTAAGAAACGCAAGGCAGTATCAAGAAGCGGAGGGCGCACGAACGCGACTCCGGTAAGCCGCGCGCGATAGTTCAGCTTTACAATCGACTGGTGGAAACTGTCGGTACACTGGCCGAGTTGGTGGGTATGCAGGAGCTGACTGACAATCTTATCCTACAGTTGTCCAGCATGGGAGTCGCCGCATTCTTCGTGGAAAATGTCAGCGAATTGCAATTGAATTCGTTAAAATTGGTGACGACCATCTTCTCCCGCTATGAAATTCATCGCAAATTGATCATGGAAGACATTTTGGCTTCTCTCGCTAGATTACCGTCCAGTAAAAAGAATTTACGAAGCTACAGGTGAAAATCTAAACCATTCTAATAACATTGTACTATTTATTAGCAATGTACTGCCTGTCTGACCAATAATGTTGACTTGAATCCCCAAATTTCTATGGAAATTCACGCGCCCTTCAAAACCCCTTGTTGCTGTTTGGCATTTGACAGAAACTGAATTTCTATAGAATTTGGGGTGACAATGAGTAGGGGAATGGACCGTTAATAGAACCCTCAAATTCTATGGAATTTTATTTGTTAACACGTCCTTGGATAGGTCAATGCTAAAATACAGCAGGAGACAAAACGTTTTCAAAACACGACCGATCACACGCAGAAGCCAAACTTAATCTCTCTACACTACTCTCTACTATCCCTCCAAGTTTCATGCTCCTAACTACTAGGAGTCGGACACAATGACAAAAAATTTCCAAAACACTTAATTTTCTCTATTCTACTTTCTGCCGAAGCCAAAACTTATAAACTACAAGTTCGATCAGGAGCAGGAGCCAAACTTTGGCTCTTTATGTCTCTGCCCACATAATACTATGACGATATCTCAAAGTGGTCATCTTAAACTCGGCTATTAAAATTTTATGATTGATGACAACCATTCTCTTATCACAAGGAGTACCACATTGACAATTTCCAAATATTGGTTCAACGGTTCCTAATATCTATCTATGTATGTCTCCTTTATTTCAGATTAAACTCAGAAGATAGTATTCAAATGTTAACTGCCTTAGCACTTCTATTGGTTCAATCAGTTGTCCAATTGCCCAAATCCACTGACGAGAAGTCCTCCAATTCCACACTGAAAGAGGAATCCGCGAAATGCGAGACTGATTCAGAAGTGACCATTGTCAATTCCTATCACAATGCCATGCGAACTGCTCACGCCTTCCTTACCGTGTTTCTTAAAAAGTAAGAAGAGAATTATTTTGTATCGAAGAGTAAATCGACGCATTAATAACACAGTCAGGGTTGTGTGCAATTCTTTAAAGCGAAGAGTGCTTTCTAAAAATTAATGTTTTCTCTAAAATTATTCCACAGATCAACGTGCAAAGGGGAAGACGATTATCGAGTGATATTCGAAAATTTCGTCAACGATCTCTTATTGGCTGTGAACAAACCCGAGTGGCCATCCGCTGAGCTCATGCTCAGTCTATTGGGCAGTCTGCTGGTGCAGCAGTTTAACAATAAGCAATTGGACCAGGCGTCTCGTGTAGCCTCGGTGGATTATCTGGGCACGGTCGCTTCCGCTCTGAGAAGAGACGCGGTCAATGGTCAGTCTAAGCAGAAGCAATTAGAACAGGTAACCAATCGATAAATCATCTCTGTCTCTCATGGATGCGCTATAAATAGAGATTCCCCTTTACTATCGTTATTGTTGTTGCTTTTGTATCAGGTGATTCGAGATTTAATCGATGGTAATAAGGGAGAAGATGAGGAGGAAGATACGACAAGCTCAATTGAAATCAAACGAACTACAAGAAATAAAAATAAAAACTCAAAGGAATCCACATCAGAGAATAACAATAGTAAAAAGTCACAAAAGAACGATCCTCTTGCAAATCTCGATAAGATACAGGCGTTGAGAGATGCGCTGCTGGACTATTTGGCTGTCGAAGAATCGGACTCTACAGTTATGGTAAATCAATCTCATATCTCTAAGAATAGTAACCTCTTTTCATTTGGATTTCATAAAAGCTATTCATAAATATTTGTAATTTGGATTCCCCAAATCTATTAATAGATTTTTGGAATTTGGATTTCCCAAAAGACATATTAATACATTTTTCTAAGAATATTCAAAAATTGAGCTTACATGAATGTTTTGTAGAGCTGACAGCTATGTTGATGCATCACTGGTAATTTTCTAAAAGCGCGGATTTCACGACAAAGGGCTATTACTATTTATTAACTAAGAAGTATTAAAATCAAACTAGGCGTTCAGGAGTGACGTCAATTTGTAATTGATGCTTTTATAATGTTGGAGATAGGAAATTGTGCGTGTTGGTGGGACAAAAGCAGCGATATGCGTTTCTGTATTTTAGAGAGTGAACTCTCTTGGTATTATTACTCTATGCTCTAAAATACTTTGTTTTGTTATTACAGTATGCCCGTAAGTTTTATCTATGCCAATGGTTTAATGACTGCTCTAAGGAAACCGAAAGAGCTCAAAAACAACTGAAAGTCAAGACCGATCAGGATGACAATGATGCTCAAGACAATGACAAAAAAGATCACGAAGAACCTAAGGAAGACCATAATGTAATTTGATGAGGATTAGAATGTAGTCATTAATAAAATGAATCATTGTAAATAAAAGCCAACTTTTCTCACTTTTTTAAGGTTGATCCCAACGAAGTAATTATAATATCTGAATCAAGGAAGAAGCATTTGTTTGAAAAGATGAAAGAAAATCGAGCTGATTGGTTGAAACGCAGGCGAGTGGGTCTCGTTGACAATGCGGTGGTGACGAATGAGGACGGACACCCGGAGCTGCTGGGAATATTAGACTATGAGGATTCGTATCTCGTGTGTCGCTATCTCGCTTCTCTCAGACCCTTCTCACAGAGCTTTGATATCTACTTATCCCAAATAAGAAAAGTAAAAATTAATCAATAATTATGTCTGGTTTAGTTAGGATTTCCCTGTGTCGATTCTGTTGTTCTATAAGATGCTAAAAAAAATCCGCTCGACTATTCTGTCGGCTGTCTTCCTCACAGACGTGGCATCTTCCCGATGCCAAAACCTGTTGGTCATTCTTTCTGCCTTACTGAGATATCTATTTCCAGCGTTTCGATCCAATTTCTTAGTTTCTTTAGTGTTGTCCCAAGTGCCCCGACTATGAATGGTACTACTCATGCGGTCTTCAGTTTCCAGCTCTTCTTTATTTCTCTGGCCAGCACTCCGTACCGTTCTATATTCTCATCCTCTTTTGAGTTCACCCAGGAGTCGCCTGGTACTGCAATGTCTATTATAACTGCTTGTTGTTTTTCTTTATCTACCACTAGAATGTCAGGTCTTCT